>JAQGAS010000395.1:0-54124 GCA_034686365.1 Pachymerium ferrugineum | reverse complement strand
CCGCTCGATCTAAGTTGTTTCCAAGATGGCTGCCAGTTTACACGGAAACGACTTTTTACACGAGCTCCAGAGGTCGTTTATTTTTGGCCCGTTTAAAGCAGTTTAAACGAAGATTTAGACGAGATTCTCGTCTAAATTCTCGTGTAAACTGGTTTAAACGGTCGTTTAAAAGTTTTTGAATGCACCTACTGTTTGAGAGTTAGTTTAAAATTCGTTATAACTATAAAGGAAAATATTCTTCTCATTCAAATTAGCCATTAACTAATGTCTAGAAAGGTTTAAAGAAAAGTTTGAATTTTTAAAAAATTATTTGAATTTCATAACCAAACCTCTGTGGAGTTTAGTTTAATTTAAATTTCACAAAATAAGCAATCACACTAATAGTAGAGCTGTTTGCTAAAATTTGTACGTAGCCCATATGGTGGCGCCATTCTGGTGGCCAATTGTTGCAACAAACCCAGAATCCCCGTTGCCTTAATTAGAGGCGAAGTGAAATAATTTGATCAATTTTATTTTCGTTTGACAACTAATCTAGTAAGAAAAGCAATTCATGATTAGGAATCGTGACTTCTGGACAGTTTATTTTTTGAAATGAATGATATTACCCTTATGGAAGCTGAAGTTTGGTTAGGAAAAAATGATGGAATATTTGGTAAAAGTGTGTAAGATGAATTAAAGGTGAAACGCAGAGAAAGACCAAATTTGGAGGAAAAGTTGTAAATTAGATTTTATTTGTAATTTCACTTGCTAGTACTATTTTGCATTTGAGGATGGAAATTGAGGTTTCCTTATTTGTTGTAGTTTTAAAGAGACGAAAAACATCTTTTTTATAGTTGTAAATAGACACTCAGCCAGAGCTTTAGTAATTTCTCCAAAACTATATGGAAAATTTCTGAAATTATTCTGGGATTTTCTTTATTACCAGCCATATGAGGAAAAAAAAATACAGTATAACGTTCTTGGAATAAGTCAGGGTGGAAATAAAATGTTGGATAAATCCGAAAAAAATTAAGAGGCCACCCTGAATAAATGAAATTTCTTATTGAGTTGAGTTGAATGAGAATGTTTTTGTAATGTTTTCTATTTTTGAGCTTCTTATTATGACTATATGTATTTGTGATCCTTTTCATCACAACTTTCGATCTAACAAGGGAAGTAAATTTATTTATTTCCCATATTAGATCTCAAATTGTCGGAATTTGTAAATTATGAAATATTTTTTCAGTTAATGTTTAAAAGCAAAAAATTAAAGCAGCAATTTTTTGTTCAAAGTTATCGTAGCGCAATAAGAGAACTTTTAAAACGGTTAGAAATTTGTGTGTTTCTTGATTGAACTTGTTCCTAAACTGTAAAAGTTTCTTGCTTTTGCCCTTTTTGTATTTTGCACGTGCATTCCGGTGCTTACAGAAACGTTCATTTCCTGGCTTTTCAGAATACACCTTTCGCATCCTGCTGTTTCATGACTTTTAAAATATTTTCTTTGCAAGTGGGAATTGTTCTTTCTTCTTACAGTAACTTGTGTTACCAGAGTAAGCATTAAAAGAAGTCGTTGGAAATGAACCCGCATGTAACAGTCTTTTTTCACTTACCGCTGGTTGTTAACCAAATATTGGGTATAAGAAGTTTGGTTTGGTTAGGTTAATTGGGTAAAATTTGTAATAAATCTGATCTGATAAATCTGATAAATAGAAATCTTTATTTTTTCATAAAGATTATTTTTATTTGAATTTGTGAAGTGATGATCATAAAATTCTCTGCTATTCAAATTATTTTATTACCATTTAACCTTTACATATAAATCTGCATTAATGCATTAAGGAAAGAAGGTACATTTCAAATAATTGGAAAAATCTCCATTTACAAGTGAATTAGCCATGCAATTCAATGCTGAATTTGTAAGCGAGTCAACAAATTCCAAAGTTGCCTCATCCCTAAATGCACATTTGCAAACCTGAGCAGCAACTGGATCACCCTCACAAATTGTATCATCAAATTGAACTCCACCTTTTGGGTACATCGCTATATAAGTTACATTCCAAGGAAATGTGGCCATTTCACTATTTTATCTCGTGTGGCAACGTCATCAATGTACTACAAATAAGTTAGATATTTTTATATCGCAGGTACGTAATATAGCTGGAGAGGAAATGACCGCACACTCATGGGAGTGTCAATTAGAGGTATTTAAAAAAATGATGTACGGGGGTAAAGAATGAGAATTTTGGTCAGGAATTGTTCAACCCTCAATTCGATAGAGGCCGCTATAGTTCTTTGCCAAGTAAGCGCACCACTTATTATATGGTTATTCGTACATTTAAAATATTTTTTATTCAACAAATACATGGTGGTTGATGAGGTTCTAATATTGAAAGATCTGCCATTAAAAAAGGGATTCTCATTGTTATTTCTCAATACGACGACGAAAATGTAAAACTATCGTCACCGGTGTCATTCTGTCGAATGATACGAGTCTACCTTTTTCGTCTTTTATATCTAAGTATATAACATCAAAATGACGCGTCAACAAGGGTTTGTATTCTCGAACATGAGAAGAAATGGTCACTAATTTGTCATTGTTTGCTGGGTCAATTCTGAAAGAGTACAACAGGGGAATTGTGTGACCGTATGCAAATTCTGGTACTAACAAATTACAGCTCAATAGCAATGAATTGAAAAGAGGTGTCAGTAGAAATGGCTTGATTCCACACGTTGAGTCCTCCAAGAACACTCCGCCATATTTCTTTTGGTTAGTGTCAAACCCCAAAAGTGAAGACAACCCCGTACTCAAAAACAATTTTCCCTTTTCAGAAGGAAAACTAGCTCGCACAAATCTAGATTGATCATTGTAGCTGAACTTGACGCCTGGTAAAATGCTCGCGTTCAAATTTAAATTGTCTATGACGTCTTTAACAGTTGTGTAGTATCGACGATCTAATGCAAGCGCATAGTTGACTTCGTCTTCACGTTCAATGGCAATCCAAAAATCGCCCGCTTCACCACTTTTGTATTCGACAGGACCAATTGCTGTTGTGGATTGGTCAAAGTATCTCGCCAGATCGCCACCATATCCTAGCACACGTGCTAATTCTTTGGACAAAGTCACTTGTATTCCTCTTCCTAGATGAGTTCCAATGCGTTTACATCGTTCATGCCATTTGAAGTGCAACTTATTTTCAGGCAGTTGAGTCTGAATGCCTCTGTTCAGTGTACTTATTAAATGGTCCACACTTTCCATCGACACATTAAGGCCTTCAATAGGTTTAGGATTTGCTGGGAAATGGGCTACATACTCCCCCATTTCGAGAACGAGTCTTCCATTTTTCAAAAAACGAAAACATCCTCCATCTGGCAAATCAATTGATGAAATTTTTTGCAAATATTGCATGCTACTCAAGCATACTTCATACTGCGAGTCCAAATGTATGTGCTTAGGCAAGTAAACTGCAAACTTTGAAGGGCTGTTGTGCGGGAAAACGTGCAGTGAGCTGGTAGAATCAAAGGACATGTAAAAATCGCCAAAGTTATTCATTTTTGCTATGTAGCATGAATGTTACTAGCTAGTTCCAACGAATCGAATGACTTTCCAGTGAACCAGTACTTGATAGTTGGTCCTGCAGAAGATGTACACACATTCTTTACCTTGTAGTTTTTACAGTTTTTTTTTATACAAATGCAACTCAATCTTATTTTGATTTGCCTTGTTAACGGCAACAACGGTTCTGAACAAAGTCACTGTAAGAATCCATTAATTGCTGCAAAATATACAAATACCTATTGTAGTGCCTTGAGAATAGATTCTTCAAGTTGAAATTGATGTGTAAAATTTATCTTAAAAAATACGAATCTCTTAATGCATAAAAACTTACAAATTATCAGTTAACTTGTGTAATTTAGCCATGACTAAAGTGCAGTTAACTTATAACATGTGCGAACCAATGACCTTTATGAGCGCTAAGCATGCGGTACTATTTCTCTTCTAATAGTGTTTTAAAATTCTTACCTCTACCTTGTAGTTGAAAAATCTTTTACTTTTTACAGTTTGATATCTAAAATTTATCTTAATGCATAAAAACTTACAAATTATCAGTTAACTTGTGTAATTTAGCCATTCAAAACCTGTCTTGAATGACTAAAGTGCAGTTAACTTATAAATTTTTAGCTAAATTTTTTGAAATACAGTATAAATCATGTAAAATAGCCGAACTTTCTTTAATTTTGAAGAATCTATTCTTTCAAAACCAATGATATAATCGATTCTTTGATTTTCAAAAACATCGATTCTCGATTCCCAAATCGATTCCTGCAAAACACTAATCTGTTGACAGAACATGTGAGAACCAATGATGCCCTTTATGAGCGCTAAGCATGCGGTTCTACTTCTCTGCTAATAGTGTTTTAAGATCCTTTCCTCTGACAAGATGATGCTTCGTAAGCCTAAATACTAGTATTTTTGTTTACAATACTTAGTATTAGAAATAAATTACACGTGTGAAATCCATTTAAAAAGTCAGGGGAATCCCTTCCTTGCATCCCTCAGATTGGTTAAATTTAAACTAATCCATTTTCTGGTGCCACCTACAGGAGATGACTCAGACTCTACCTGACTATGAATCCTTAGCTAGGATTTGTAACATAGGGCCAGTAGTGATATTGGACATATAGTGTATTACAGCAGTAGGATATTTCTAATTTAGATCACAACAACAATTTCTGCTTGCTTTGTAGTATGAATCAAGTGAATCACACTTACGAACAATCTGTTACTGCTCCTTGAACAGCCTGAACTGCGGCATCTTCTGCTTGCAAGTGTGCTTCAATGCAAAGAATTGGTAGTAGAAGTAAACACTTTAACAGGATTACTGTAGAAAAAGGTAAAAAATTAATGTAATTGACATTTTAAAAGAATAACAAAGAGTAAAATGAAAAGAGCACTCACATGTGGTATAAAATGTAAAGATGAGAACAGTTTTAATATTCTGAATTCTGAATTCTCTCTTACTAGTTAGTCAAATGAATTCAAGTGCCTATTTATACAATTTTCAGTTAGCTTGACATTTGCATCACATCTGTTTATTCAATAGTACTCAAGACTATAAAAGTTAATAGCTTTAAAATTTTATTTCACAAAAACCCGGAAGTTTTTAATTTAAAAATTAAAAGAAAATGAGAAAACGAATATTTGAAGAAACTTGTTTAAAAATATTAATCAACAGTTTTTTGCAATAGGTGATTGCAAGTGTTGCTCTTTAGTTTAATGTCATTAAAGATTTATTTGGAAATTTTATTTAAAATTTTTGGTACAGGAATGACTGAAATTAGTGAACAATTAAATGATATTAATTCGTACTTCCGCCCACGCATGCGCTTTGCGTTGGGTCGATTGGTTTGTTAGTGTAAAACGTCAAGAGAGTTTTAAAATCGGTAGCCAACTTGAGCATCATTTCTAACTGCTTTGACAACCGTCCAATGTAACGCGGGCAGGAATTTAGGACCAGGCCATCTATTTATTACATCTATTTATTTATTGGGAATTTTGGCTTTTTGAAAATATCTTTTAAATGCAATTTTTTTCTTCATTATTAATAGTTTCAGAATTTAATATTAGTAAGAAATGCTGCCACTGAATTTAGGGGTGCCATTGATCAGTGAAAATATGTTGTATTATAATAATGCCTAGAAAGGTTTAAAGATTATTTTGAATTTTTAAAAAATTATTTGAATCGCATAACCAAAAGTTTTTAAAAAATATTTGTGGGGTTTCGCAATGGGGTTGGGGACCGATTTGGGGACAAACCTAGCCGCTGTAGGTCGCATGGTCAAAGAAAGACACAACCGATTCGATTACCATATATTATTCACTTGGATACGACCGGTTAATTTCAAATCGAGGCCTGTGCAGGGAATCGCGCTGCACCCGGATGTAAACAAAGTGGCAGCCATTATGAAGTTGAAACCGACCGATCGTATGCGGTGAATAATATATGCTATTCGAACTGGTTATGTCCTTCTTTCCAGGTTCGTCCCTAAATTGGCCCCCAACTTCATTTACATTTCACAAAATTAGCAATTACCAATAGGAAAGCGTTTTGCGCAGTGGCCCGTCTGGTAGTGCATTCTGGTGACAAAATGTTGCAACAAATCCCACAATTCCTGCACTATTTTTTTCTTTTAGAAATGTTTTCAGTTTTAAATTGTAAACCTTGAGATTATTACGTATGCAAATGTTTACAAATAATTCCAAATTAAATTTTAGTTGGGACACAGAAAAAATTTCAACTCAGTTAATTCTACATGAACTTATCGCAGTGTTTATAAAGAGCGTACCTAGTGTGGTAAAGTTGTTGATCGGTTTGGTGCAAACAATTAAAGGGTAATGCAGATATATATATATTACAGTTATCAGGCTTTACTTTCACACATTTTTGTATAATAATTTAAACAATATGCGGTCAATTTTTCTCCTTGCTTGAAGAAAATCACTTCCTGATAACATCTTCAGTTGTCTGTACAAAATACTTGCATATGCTTTTGCATCTAAATCTCTATCGTCTTGCTGTTCACTGCTTTCCCCATCTTCAGAGGTAGTTTTCCTAACATTCTCACATTGTTTGTGGACTACATTTTCCTGTTTCACCAGAAATGACTTGAAGTCATTGCGATTTGTTTTGAGGTGGTTTTGAATGACATCTACTTGAGAAACATCAGTTTCTTGGAGCAAAGGTATTGTTGTCATATCACCATTTCTTTGTATGTGCTTGCAGACACCAAATAAAAATGAATGCTTGGTTACACAGTAAGGACATTGGATTTGAGAATCCCTTTCTGACATGATCCTATAATTGTTTGTTGGGAAAACCACGTGACTATCTGATGTTCTTGTTTGTTATTGGCTGTATCCTTTGATAGATCCTGTTGGCAAGAGGTTATGAGATTAATAGGATCCTATTCATCTTATAGACCCTACAACCTATGAGTCAATTGTTCAAATTGTTTTAAGCTTTTACCTTATTACACGAAACGGTTCAAGAGTTGCAGAAGTGTGTATCCATCCCATCTCTTTGGCTGGTATATATACACACACCTTCATCCCACGGTGCAGCTGCCTCAAGAACAGCCATTTCCTGTCATTTCTTTTAAATCTTTTAAAATTGGATTTTTTTTTTTTTTTTTTAGCGTGACATCATCGCTGTGATATCCACATGTCTATAAAGAATTTATGATTTGTGTTTTTGAATAGTGAAAAAACTCATTGGATTTAAGCCATCATCAAAACACATAGAATATCAGGGAAGGTGAAGTTAATCGCAGAAAAGTCATGGAACTTGTGAATAGATCAGGGAGAAAATTTTTCCCCTTTTCCCTCCCTAAATTTTTTTTTTTTTTAAACCCCTTTCACCCAAAAAAAATTGGATTTTTTTTTTTTTTAGCGTGACATCATTGCCATGATTTGCACATGTCTATAAAGAATTTATGATTTGTGTTTTTGAATAGTGAAAAAACTCATTGGATTTAAGCCTTCATCAAAACTAGAATATCAGGAAAGGTGAAGTTGATCACAGAAAAGTAAAGTCAGGAGAAATGTTTAGTTCTAAGAAAAATATTTGAAAGAAATCTTTAAAAAAGTAGATTTGATTAAAGAATGAGGTAAGCCACGTGACATCCATCTCGCCACGGCGTGTCGAGAAGCAAGATCCCGAGTGGATCACATGACACAAGACATGTAGTCCTTTCTTGGTGATTAGGAAAAGGAAACCTGGGAGTAGCCCTAATAGTGTTTGTGTGTGTCAGGGGCCACACTTATACATACCCAGGAATAAAATTTTTTGGGAATAAAATTGAAGGTGAGTGAGACCAAAAAGGTTAAACAGTCAGTGAGACCACGAGTGTTCCCGTGCGGCAGGGAAGCCACACGGATAGCACTAAATATACAACCTGCGCCACGAAATTAGGTTTTTAGTACATTAAAGAGAAGCGCTACATATGCTTGGAAATTTTAAAAAATTATTTGAAACACATACCCAAACTTTTGTGGAGTTATTATCATATTTTCACATTTCACAAAATTAGCAAAGGCGTACCAATAGGAAAGTGTGGCAAATTAGACTTTCCTGAATTGGTTTTTCTATTAGAAATGTTTTCAGTTTTAAGTTGTAAATCTTGAGATTATTACGTATGCAACAAACTTTATTCAAATGTTTACTAATAAATGCACATTAAATTACATAGGGCACAGAAAAAAATTCAACTCAGGATTTTTCACTACATTTCTGAGTTTGACAGGAACTTATCGATCGCATTAAAAGTGTTTATAAAGAGCGTACGTAATGTTTGAATAGGCAGAATACAATTACAGGCAAATTTGGATTCGCTCGTGCATTTGTTGTTATTAAATACTACAGTGTCTTTATTTACGATTCCTGCATAATTAACAGTCCAATTACCGTTGCTTTGTACTGTACCGTCCAAACCGAAAATGATGTTTGTCATGACTGTACTAAAGACGCCAGATAATGATGATACAGGGAGAATCGATAAAAGGGTGTTCAAATTACATGTTTTAGGTAATGGTGGGAATGATATAGTTGGTATAATGGTAGAGATGTTGATCGGTTTGGTGCAAATGTCATTTATTATTAATGCAGGTAATTGGGCTAACCTGAATCGTAAACAAGTGTAAAAATAGTGTATTTATTATAATTTTGAAAATAATAACTTACTGCTGTATTAAAGTAGAAACATCATTGAAAGTGATATCTGCAGTTTCCAGAGACATTTGAATATTGTCAAACCAAAATAACCAGAATGAATTTAAGCAGTAGAACTAAAAAAGAGAAATGGAAAATAAAAATTCTTACTCAAAAGTTCTACCGGTTTTCTGACTTGTGATATAGGCAATTAAGGAAGGAGGAATTTCCAAGGTTAGAAAGTTGGCGTCAGGAGAGGTAGTGACATAGTACAGTAGCGGAAATGAATATTAAATAATTTAAAACTTTATTTTTGTTTCTTGAAATGGTGTTTTAAGATGAAACATTTATTGTTACTCAGTATTTTAAAGGAACATTCAACCCTTATTACGTATTATTATTAATACTTAAATTTCTTAATTTTGAACCGTCATTTAGTTTAAAATTAAAGCATTCCATCATATGACCTAAACTAACAAATGGGATTAATGGGGCGATGTCGCTTCGGCAGTTCTAACAATGGCCGTGGCGTGGCGCGTCGGTACCAGTCGAGGAATTTTGTTTCCGGTCGTGTTTACAGGCGGTTTTTTTTCGTAATTTCGATTTTGCACCTCGTAATGACAATTCTAATTTTAGAGTACGCGCATTCACTTGTGCATACCCACTCATCATCTTTTAAAAAAACCGCCTGTAAACACAACCGGAAACAAAATTCCTCGACTGGTACCGACGCGCTACGCCACGGCCATTGTTAGAACTGCCGAAGCGACATCGCCCCATTGTTGTGGTCGGGCCTGGCCACAAAAATTGATGCCATTGGTTGGTTTAGATCACGTGATGGAATATTTTCATCCCATTTTCATGCAATCTTGTTTTGTTTTTAGTAATATTGAATTACTGGATACGTAGACTTTACGTGCAGCTCCTCTGATGGTTGGCAATACTCTTGAATTGTATATAGTTGAAGTAGCAGAACAAATAAATCATAAGTTTTATATTGGTCATTAAAGTTAAAACTACAAAATGTGGCTCATGACATTATGAAGAAACTACTTTTATTTTGAGATCTCTAATTTTTGTGCTATCGTAGGTTTCGATTTGAATATTCACATACTTTCTACGTGATGAAATGAATGCAGTATTTGATTGCAAGAGTTAAAATTGATTAATTTCAGTTATTACATCAAAATATTGGACATGCATTGCGTTTGTTATTAGCATAACTTTGCATTATACATGGAGTTACAGCATTTCCAGCAGTTACTAAAACTGTCCGCATTGTACTGTCAGTCAGAATACATTTACAAACAAGTTTGGAACCAGTACACACAGTATTATAAAATACAATAGTGTCCTTATTTAATATTCCGGCAGAGTTAATTGTCATATTGCCTGTGTTTTGAATTGTAACATCTACTCCAAAAACAGCATTCCTAACATCTACACTGTAGACTGCAGATGATGGTACTGTTGTTGGTAAAATAGGTAGTAAACATGTGGGGTCTAATTGCAAGGTTGGTATAGGTGGAATTGCGTCATCGAGACTGGGTGGGCTGGAACAAACTTCACTTAAAGTTGCTTCAGTATTTTGCACCAATCTGGAGTTAAAACAAAAAATATTAGAAAAATTGTGAATTTTTTATTTTACAAATTATTGCTAACTGATTTAAAGAAGTAAGTGTACTAGTCAGATCGTTACTATCAATCTCAAAAGTTGCCCGAATATTGTTTACTAAAAATGCGAGAGTGCTTCGTTCATTCGACTTATCAGAACTAGGAGTGGAGCAAACGTTTTGATATACGGACAAGTTAAAATTTGCAAGAGTTGTGATGTTTAAATTCTTATTAATTCTCACGTTACTTATTAGATTAATGGTGGAACTGCAAAGAAATAATTTTAAAATGATGCGTGAGTTAAAAAGAAATAAAATCTTGCGCTATTACCTAGAAAAATGCGCAAGAACTGTCACCTGTTGGGCATTTTTTATCGCTGCTGCAGTGCAGTTTGCATCGTACGAGCAACCAGTGTCTAAGTTTTGTGTTGTTATTAATACGAGTTACGATTGTTGAATTTATGGAAAACTTACTCGGGAGTTGTAGTAATGCGCCTATACTTTCTGCAAGACAGTTGCCGAACGCGTTAAGGAAGAAATAGATGATGATTTGAGTTTTCATTCTCTCTCTCTCTCGGGTTGATTTCAACTAGTATCTGAAACGATTTAGAATGGTAAACACTTGTTGCCTTTATATACCATATAGCATCTGGAAAATGCAGGTGTTAGAATAGAAAGACCATCTTTATCATGTTGTAATAAAAGTTGTTTTTGCTGAAATATTTAGAATTACCTTAAATTTTTAGAAATTCCGGCCTTGGACGGGCACAACTACCTATATATATATATTATAGTGTATCCATACGTTGATCAGTGATGGGGAAGGAAGTTATTTAAAGACTAGAAGGATTATTTATAAAAATTGAAAAAAATAGAGAAATGATTAATTAACTTCAAATGCAGTGGTCTCAAAAGCAAGGTTAAATATAATAACTAATAATATAATGAAAAGCTAGCACAAGGGAATAAATTTTAAAATAGATTAAGGCGTTTTCAAACAACAAACTGCTAAAGTTAAAACTTGTATTTGAAGTTAGTTGAGGAAGACTCAATTTTCCGTTTATATTTTATTGTATTGAATATGTGGGATTATAATGAAATTTTTAAGAGTTTTCAAATCAACACTTTTTTGCCGATTCAAAATGACAGTAAAGGTATAGTTTGGAAGAAATTATTTCTTCTTATAACAATTTCACTTGGTTTGGTAAATTTTGTGTTTAATTAGAGTCGAAGATAAATAATTTGATCAATGTTTGTTTCATTCACCACTAATCTGGTATGGAAAGTAATTTAGTTTAATAAGTTAGGAGTCCTGACTTTACCAGTTCACTTTAGTCAAAAGTTGAAGGGTTATTTAGATAACAAGTTGTGATTAAAAAATAGCCAAGAAATGTCACATCTTTTGTGATATAACAGCAAATCTGAGCTTGGAAGACAAGATATATCAATACATTAAATGCGAGCACATTAACCTTTATTAACCCATAATATTACAATCTATTTAAATTTTAAAAAGAACAATGAAAAAAATTGAATTCCGGATCAATATTAACGTAATTTTGAATCCAACATGGAATTAAAATATTAATAGTAGTCAACAAAATTTGGCGCATTAGCCCGTCTGTCAGAACACAATCACAAAGGAAAGTGTTATCACTACCACTAATACACTTTTTATAATAAAAATTTATGGTTTTTTGATTCACAATTCCGGCGGAATTAACGATCCAGTTACCGCTGTTCCCAGCTGTAGCGTCCAATTGGAAATTGACATTCTTCATATCTGTAATATACGCACCAGAGAGGGCACCAGAGGTAGCAGTCGAGAGAGAAGATATTGAACAAAAAGTTGGTAATAGGTTCGATAATGTGGTCGTTGAAGGTAGGTTGAGGCTTGAAGGTTTGGTACAATGGGGCGATGTCGCTTCTGCAGTTCTAATAATGGCCGCAGTTCTAACAATGGTGGCGCGTCGGTACTATCTGAGGGATTTATTTCCGGCAGTACCGACGCGCCACCATTGTTAGAATACTGCGGCCATTATTAGAACTACCGAAGCGACATCGCCCCATTAACGAGATTTTGCATTGTGGCAAGATTTTTTGTCAATCTTAAAT
The DNA here is from genome assembly GCA_034686365.1 of Pachymerium ferrugineum. NCBI lineage: Eukaryota > Metazoa > Arthropoda > Chilopoda > Geophilomorpha > Geophilidae > Pachymerium > Pachymerium ferrugineum. Next base: position 41,712 of record JAQGAS010000395.1, on the reverse strand, counting down.
AGAAAATGGTTGAAAAATGATTTTGAATATTTCTTATTGAAAGAAAACTTACTGAGTAAGAATACTAAGAACATTTAAACCAGAAGATTGAATATCAAAAGCCATTTGGAAATTGTCTAGGGTGAATATGACAGTATCTCTCCTATTTGTGTAATCACTGTTGTAAGATGAACAAACGGGTTGTGGTATAGTAATAGCAAAGTCTTGAAGAACTGTGAAATTGAAATTTTTAATAACTGCCAGGTTACTTAGAATGGTAATGCTGAAACTGTAAAGAAAGTAACAATTGTATTAGTTCAGTGTAAGTTATAGCGATCCAATCTATTACTTTGCTCCACTCTTAACTGCGCTAAGTACTTCCGCATCATCGATGAATTTTTCAGTACAGTCGTCATTGCTTGAGCAGTCAGCATCTAATTTCATTTTAGAATTATTAAATTGACAAAAAAAAACCTTGAAGGTTTAAATACGTACTTGGGACTACCGTATTCACAGCTTGCTTCACAGTTTGATGCACCGTATTCGCAGCTTGCGGCACACTAAAATAAAGTCCTGCAACACTGCTGGTAGAGTAAAAGGCGTGTAGTAAAATAAAGTTGATAATCACTTGAATCTTCATTTTGTCTTCCCAGAAAACCTGTAGAGATAGAACGAAGTTTGTGACTTTTTTGTTTTTTTGCTAAAAGTGCAAAAAAAATATGACACTTTGCTTTGCTCTCGATATTACAGTAAAATTGTAATATAAGATTATTGTCTATTTTTGAAAATTGTTTTAAGCTATTACCTTATAGACGAAACGGTTCAAGAACAGCAGAAGTGTGTGTGTGTGTGTCTATCCCATCTCTGTAGCTGGTATATATACACGTGTCTGCTTGGTGTTGTTGGTACATTTCCTTTATTTCTATTGAAATTGAATTTTTTTTGAGTTACATCATCTTTCAGATGTTTGGGCATATTCCACGTGTCTATACAGTAATTTATAATATTGTTTTCCCAAAACCCCTTTTTGAAATGAATGATAGCACCCTTATGGAGGGTGAAGTATGTAAGATGAATTAGAGGTAAAGAAAAACCAAGTTGATAAACTATTAGTAATTTCACTTTGTATGTGAGAATCGATTTTTGACGTTTCGTAATTTGTTGTAGCTTTAAAGAGACGAAAACAATTTTACAGAGTTGTTAGAATAAAGAGTCAGATAGCTGTAGTTAAATTCTCCAAAAATATCTGGAAATTTTTGGAATTTTTTTTAATTACCATTGCAGTAATATTAGAAAAAAATATCGGTAATAATTTAGAATTAGGAGGTTTTTTTTAAAAAATACGCAAATAGTTTGGTCGAACAGATGTTTACTTTTCTTAACGATAGTTTCAGAAGGTAATTCAGAATATTAGAAGATGACTTTTTTTATCCCTTTTAAAATTTTAGAGTTTCCTATCTATTTTAATTTATTTAATTTTATTTTCTTGAAAAATACTCTTTTAAAAAAAATGTCGAGCGAGTTGTTTTTACCGTTTGCACCCTGACATTTAATATTTTATGACTAGTTTCTCTTTATTGTGCCTTCCAAAGTATAAAAAAACTTTGAGAGAGAACTTTTAGTTTTAAGAAAATATTGGAAACATTTTTGAATGAGTTTTTATGCAAATAATTTTCTTTCACTGTTTGAGATTTAGTTTAAAATTCGTTATAACTATAAAGGAAAATATTCTTCTCATTCAAATTTGCCATTAACTAATGTCTACAAAGGTTTAAAGAAAATTTTGAATTTTTAAAAAATTATTTGAATTTCATAACCAAATTTTAAAAACCTTTGTGGAGTTTAGTTATTTTTAAAAAATATTTTTGGCAATTTAAATTTCACAAAATAAGCAATGACACTAACAGTAGAGCTGTTTGCTAACATTTTGTAAGTAGCCCGTATGGTGGCGCATTCTGGTGGCAAATTGTTGCAACAAAACCGGAATCCTCATTGCCTTAATCATTCTTTCTTCTTGCAGTAACTTATGTTATCTAGCAGATCTGAATAGACATTATGAATCTGCATAAAACAAAAATACACAGGTGCCGGCTCAAAACGTGAGACTAAAATACACCTATATATTTTCTAACTTTGTAAGTGAGTAAAATCAATTTACTACAAAGCTAATTAAAACATTGGGTTATTCTTTAAAAGCTGTTCCTGGTCTATTAACTTTCATGACCTAACAATGTCAAGATAGTTCATAAAATCACTGGCCGCCTGCACCAACTGTCTTTGACAAGCATCTATCCAGATGACGTCATTTGCGAGTAGTCCTAGAAGTTACGATGGACCCGTTCGATTGTAACGCGGTCAGAAATTTGGGACCAGCCCATCTATTTATTATAATTTTATATTTTATAAACTTTTTGGACCATGCCGAGTCCCGAAAATGACTAAAAATGAAACTCATTTGGTTATATTTTAATTTTAACTGAAGTGAAAAAACTTTTTCGTGTCATGAAAGTTATCCAAGAATTTGGAAAATTTGTATTTATAAATTCAAACTGTTATGTCTTGAACACTTTAAACTTTTATTCATTTTTCATGATTACACAAACTATTTACATCAAATTAACACTGATAATTAAAAAAGCTGTCAGTATCAGCAGTATATGTTTGAATCCAACATGGGATAAACAAATCCATTAAAATTACCAAAATTTCTCGTAATATATTATCAGTTAAAACACAATTGCAAAGGACATTGGAACCACCATTAGCACCTGTACATTTTCTATTATCAAATTGTACAGTATCTTTATTTGCAACTCCTGCAGAGTTAACGGTCCAAGAACCATCTGCATTAACAGTGGTATCAACTCCAAAAAGGACATTCGATAAGTCTACATCATAGGAAGCAGAAGTAGAGATCGCTAAAAGGGAGCCTAGACAATTCGCGGGTACTAGTGAGTCAAGTGCGGAAAGTGACACCAGTTGCAGTAGGCTGCTGCTATTGGTCGGTTTGGTGCATACGTCATTTATTATTTCAGTGGGATTTTTCACCAGTCTGAAATGGAGAATAGAGTGAAAATAGTTTTCATTTCAAAAAAAAAAAAAAAACTTTTTTTACTTGGTTAAAAAAGAAATCATATCAGTTTTAGTGGCATCCACAATCTCCAAAGTTAAATGGAAATTGTCTAGTCGAAATTGCACTGTGTGTCTTTCACTTGTGCTGCTGATGTCGGTCGAGCAAACGTTTTGAGATAAAGTCATCTGAAAATTTTGAAGAACTGCGATGCTTAACTGTTTAATAATGGCCGTATTGTTTATTAGTACAATGCTGAAACTGTGAAAAATAATATATATGGTTATGTGTACATGCAATGGTTATATTCTATTATACTTATTTGCGATCATAGCAGCGCTGAACATTGCGGCACTCGCGATGAAATTGTCAGTGCAATTAGAATTAGAACAACCAGAATCTAAAGTTTTAAATTTGAATTCAGTGAAATTTCAATTTAGGACTGGAATCGGAAGCTTACTTGGGATTACTGAATCTAAAACATCTTGCGGAAGTTGGGTTAACCCGCCTACTTTTCCCAAAGTTTCAGGTAACCCGCCTAAGAAGGCACTTTGCCCACACAGGGGTTGGAGAAGTAAAAGACATACGAAGATAAAGTTTGGTACAAGTTGTATGTTCATTTTGCGTCCTAGAAAAATTAAGTTTTGAAACTAGATGTTGGTTAGGAGTTAGTGTTTCAGTTCTTACCTTGTACAGTGAAAATGGTTTGTCATGAGCAAAATTTAGACGAATATTTATACAAAAATACCAAAATGTGCGCAGCTGGTAAATTTTATTGTAGTTTGCTGTCTATTATCTATAAAACATCATAAAACATCATTGTAGTTTGCTTGAACTGCGCAACGTTGTGGGCGTGTTTTTTTCATATGTCATCATCGACCAATATCTTGGTCAAAATTATTGTTAAAAAAATATATTTCCAAAAAGTCGGAGTAAATTATTTGTAATTATGTAATTAGTTTTGAGTGAAATTTGGAAATTTTTTTTTAACAAATCGTAATAAGCAATTTTGATAGTGTGACTTCTTGCACCATTGGTATTGCGATTTTAGTACTAAATGCTGCCACTGGATGTAGGGGCGCTACTGATCACTTGGCAAATAAAGATTCAGTGAAAATATGCGTTGCATTATATTTTTATATATATCCCCAAAATTGAGGATATTATGAAATATTATTACAGCAAATGTTTTGGAATAATAATGTCTACAAAGGTTTAAAGAAAATTTTGAATTTTTAAAGAAATTTGAATTGCAAAAAATTTTAAAAAACTTTGTGCAGTTTAGTTATTAACTTCGCAATCATATCACAAACTAAGCAATGACGTACTAATAGTAAAGCTCTTTGCTAAGAAGCCCGTATGGTGGCGCCATTCTGGTGGCCATTTGTTGCAACAAACCCGCAAGCCTCATCAATTTTTGTTTCGTTTGACCACTAATCTGGTAAGGAAAATAATTAAGAGTCCTGACTTCTGTTTATTTTATAATTGGGACCCATAAAGCTTAGTTTTAGTTCTTAAAATAAGTCAAGGGGAAAATAAAATATTTGAAAAGTCTGAGAAAATTTAGGGTTCACCATTAATAAATTAAATCTTTTATTGAATTCAGCTAAATGTGTCAATAGTTTTTTATTTTCTGAGTTTTCTATTGTAACTATAAATATGTGGTTCTTTGGACCACTGGGGAAGAAATTTATTTATTCCCATATTAGATTATCTAACGTTGGGTTTTATAAATTCTAAAAGTTTTCTTCAGTAATCTTTAAAACCTAACCCTGTTTTAGCCACTTTAGCTTGGCTAAATAATTTAGCATCATTACTGGCATCATCAGTGCAGTGTTGTGACTCAATGATGTAAACATCTGTACAACCAGATGTAAAACTGGCAAATCCTAATAGTGCTCGTAGGAACTATATTTTCTCATTTAAATTATGTCGTCGTCACTGTACAAATTACAAATGTTTAAGTTCTGTATGAGAATTTACTTTGAAAAAAGAAAAATTTATTTTTAATTTTCAGTAATAACGAAAATACAAAACGTTATTCCTTTTCATTTAGTTATTAATGACTGAACAGCTTTAATGAGAAGATTAACATCATCGGCTTCCGCCATGCGGTGATCGCCATTTTTACGGAAAGTTAATTCTACGTCAGTACTCGAAAGAGCTTTACAGAGAAGAATGGAATTTTCATGAGGAATGACGTCATCTTTCATCCCGTGTATCAGTCGAATTGGACAGGTAATTGGAATAGTTGATTTTAAATCAATGAAATGAATGCTACTTTCTTCTATTAAGAAGTTACTAAAGAGAAAATTCCCAAACGGTCCTGATACTTGGATTCCACCATCTGACTCTTTTTGTAACTACAAAAAAGAAAATTAAATTAAAAATTGAAAGAAATTTTTCCGCTTTTTTTATACATTAGCATCAGGTCTTTCTTGGAGGTCCCGAATGAAGTTAACAGCAGAGCTAATCCCAACTATACTGTGAACCCTCTCGGGTTTGGATAGAGCGACCAATAGGGCAAGCCAAGCTCCCATACTTGATCCAACCAAAATCTATAAATAATGAAGTAAGAATTAACAATCTCCAAGTGTTTTATTCTCTTTAAAAAAGAATCTAACCTGAGGTCCATGAGTTAAAGTTGCTAAAACTGTTAAAACATTTTCTTTCCACCTTCCAATAGTTTGTTTAGAAAAATCTCCAGACGATTCGCCCGTTCCTTCGTAATCAAACCGAACGTATGAAAACCCATTTTTCTGGCAAAATTCTTCCAAGGCGAGAGCTTTGCTTGTTTCCATGCTAGAGTTATAGCCTGGTAAATATATAACTCCTGGTTGTTTATTTCCCAGAATGTTTCTGTACGCTATCATTCGTTGTTTATCAATATGGATGAGTTTAGGTGATGTAGCGAATGTCGAACTAAGTTTTAAAAAAGATTTTACAATATAGATGTCTATACATATATTAGAAAATACCTGCGATTTACATCCCCCATATTTCCGAACCGAAACAAAACAAACGGCGCTGCCAAGCCAAGCGCCGTTTAGTGACAATTTAAAACATTAATTACAAATGTCCATAACCAAAAGAAAAATTTATTAGTCATAAATTACATATTTAAACTAACAAAAGACTATCGTGTAATTAGCTCTTTGTTTCTATTAATGATTGCACTGTTTGTAGCAGAACATCAATATCGCCCGGTTCCGATAACCGATGATCACCATTTTCCCTAGCAATTAATTGCATGTCTTTACTCTGAAATGCTTTACTAAGTTTTACACTCAATTCAAACGGAATTACATCATCTCTCTTTCCGTGAATCAACCGAACAGGGCAATTAATCGGTATGGTTGATTCGAGATCTATAATATGATTTTTACTCTCTTCTAAAAGGTTCTTAGTAAAGATATAGGATCCGTACGGGCTCGGTCTGGTCACGCTTCCATCTGGTTCGGGCATCAAAACCTAAATACTGTAAGTTAATTTAAAAAATATTTTAAATATAATTTAATATTTACTTTTGCGTCAATTTGTTTTTGAATGTTCTCAACAAAATTAATCGCCGGGCACAGGCCGATTAAGCTGTGAATTTTCTCCGGTTGTTCCATAGCGATTAGACAAGCGAGCCAACCGCCCATACTTGATCCAATTAATATCTGAAATTGAGAAATAAATTTTTATAAGTGAATTATTGAAAGGGAGCAATTTTATTAGTCTACTTGTGGACCGAATGACAGAACATTTAAAACAGTTAAAGCGTTTTCTTTCCATCGTCCGATTGTCTGCTCTGTGAATTCACCGGGTGATTCGCCCGTTCCCTCGTAATCGAATCGTACAAAAGGATAGTCGTTTTTACAGCAAAAATCTTCGAGGGAAGTTGCTTTGAGTCCTTTCATATTGGACATGAAACCTGATAGGAAAATTACGCCTGGCGATTTCTTGCCTGTTGTGTTTCTGTACGCGAACATCCGTTGAGAGCCTACTGAGATTAATTTGGGGGCGAATGCGGTACCTAGACCACGATGACACATTTTATAAAATTTGATTGCAGCCGATGGGTCGTGTGGTATTTAATAACACGAGTGTCGCTTGGGAAGCGTTTTAGTTGATGTTTTGGAAAGTTGTCAATAGGTGGTGCTATCATCCAGCGAAGCTTTTAAACAAAATTTTTGTTTAAAAAGTAATTAATGCCTATTAATAAAACAATTTTGACGAAATGACAATTTTCGTAATATGTATCTTTTTATTGCAATTCTATTACAGATTTAACTGCAATCAAAACTTCAATACTTTACATCACAAATAACAAATGAGCAAAGAGAAAGTATTTCATTCCCCGACTAACAGTTTTAATATAGTTTTTATTCACGAAAAACCTCAATTCCAATAATTTTAAAGACCCTCAAGATCTCAATCAGAAACACTAACCTTCTGCACATGTTCGAACTGCATTAGCTCGAACGCATGCGTACTCATACCACCCGTGATACTTCTCTACATGCAGACCGACTCCTCACATATTACATCTTGCATCACAGCAACACACGGAGTCGCGCATCATTTAGGCGCACCGGTAGAGAGAAATGCCGTCGCAGACGCAGGTACAAATGCCACGTGCATCCTCTTGATGCACCTTGATCCCTATAAGCTGGGAATTTAAATTGATAAAACCAGATGGCTTCGAAAAATAGTGATAAACCGATTATCCGAATCGGGAGCCGCCAAAGTCAGGTATTTTATCCAACTAGAAATTGTTATATAAATGGCGACGGAAAAATTCCTTTTCCTACATTACAGTTGGCACTCATCCAAACGGAATTAGTCTTAAAAGAATTATCGAAAGCACATCCATCAAGGAAATTTGAAGTAGGTTAGTTTCTTAAATGTTATTTTCAAGGAATTGAATTAATAATTTTTTTTTCTTAAGTGTCAATGTCAACGAAGGGCGACGAAGTTCTTGATCGAGCACTTTCAAAAGTATAATAAACTTGCAAGTCATAATTTCCCGACTTTTCCTTGTAAATAATTCATTTATTTTTAGATAGGAGATAAAGCGTTATTTACTAAGGAGTTGGAGATAGCGCTGTGTAATAAAAGTGTAGATTTGGTTGTTCATTCATTGAAAGATTTACCAACGACGCTGCCGAAGAATTTAGTTATTGGCGCGATTTGCAAGTAATTCATTTATTTTATTTTTTTAAAGAGTTTAATAACTTGTTTTTATTAATTACAGGCGGGAAGAGCCGTGCGATGCGGTTGTTTTACATCCAAAACATAAAGATGTGAAGAAAATTGGGAATTTACCCGATGGTAGTGTAATTGGTACCAGTTCCATTCGGCGGCGAGCTCAGTTGAAGAAGAGTTTTCCGCATCTAGTTTTCAAAGATATTGTACGAAATGTTGATGATTACATAATTAAAATATTAAGTGGGTATTAAAATGGTAGCATGATACATGTGAATGTAAAATAGGTCAAAAGTTTCTTGTCCTAAATTTGAAAAAGAGTTTAATTAGACTCATTTTTTTTAAATATTTAACTGTAATTTTAAATTTTCTAAATTTTTTTTTTTTAATTTTGTTTTTTGCCTACAGAGGGGGAATTTAAATACAAGGTTTAGTAAACTTGAAGATCACAACACTTACGATGCGATTGTATTGGCGTTCGCTGGGATAGAGCGAATGGGATGGAAAGATAAGATATCTCACGTACATGAAATTAATTTTATTACGAAATTAAATTTTTATTCTAATATGTTTATTTTAGTGTTTGACAGCTGACGAATGTATGCACGCAGTTGGGCAAGGTGCATTGGCGGTTGAATGTAGAGATGATGATGAAGAAATGTTAGAGATTATTTCACCTTTAAGGGATCTTCCAACTGTTTTATGTTGTGTAGCAGAACGAGCTTTTTTGAATACTCTGGTAATTAATTTTTTTTTTTGCTATTTTTTGAGTGTTTAATTGATTTTAATGCAGGAAGGTGGTTGCAGTGTTCCTATTGCAGTAACGTCATCTATTGAAGATGAAAAAGTGACTTGTTTTTACAATTTGCCCCAAATTTTATTGACTTAAAATTTTTTATTTCTTTTTCTAGTTGACTCTAAGAGGAGCCGTTTATAGTTACGACGGTTCGGAAGAAATTTCTGATGAAATTGGGTTAAAATTTGTTGATAATTATAATTGTCAAAACGGAACACCTCCGAAAAAAGTAAAAGGAGAAATAGAAATGTGTATAGCAGAAGATAATTCGATTTATTTTTGTCAGATGAAAATCGTTGAAGATTTTAATAATAATTTTGTGGGGGTACACAGTGGAGATTCGTCATGTACGCTGAAATTAAAGCAAGCTCAGGGTTTAGGAATTGAATTAGCTTATAAATTAAAGGCGAGAGGAGCTGAAGAGATTTTATCACAAGCGAAATTAGACAATGAAAAGAATGATTTGTGAGAAAAAGTTATTTTTGTAAGGGCACTCGTGTTTTTCATATGTCAGAATAAATCATGGTTCATATTCAGTTGATAAGATTTTATTTAATTTGTGGATTTTGGTTCTGTTTATGTCTTTAGATATATTAATTTGTTGCTGTAAATAAATACGTTTTTAATTGTGATTTATTATTTGACTCGTTCTTGATAAATATATTAAACGAATTAAAAAATAAAAAAAACATTTCAGTATGGAAAGGAGTTAATAATATGACCACTAGATGGAGCGTCATTGTCACTTTGTCTATGTAAAGGACGACACTTCATTCTTTCAAGTAGCGTCATCCGGATTCATTCCTGTAGGTATCCAAACCCATTTTTCACACAAGAGCTTTAGCGCGCACGTGTTTCAGTTAAAAGCCTGAATAAGAAAGGATATGGGACGCCCAGGTAATTAAATTTTCACAAACTCAAAACATAGGAACAATTTTACTTTATCGGACCCACGTTCGAATAGGCCTGATCGAATCCTCGTGCCGAAATTTGTGTAAATACGGCGATACAAGTTTGCAGACTTGCAGATTTCAGCAGTACCCTGGTAGCGAATAAATTAAACTCTTCGATAATTATTGGTTTGGTTAGGTTAGGTCTATGTCTGTAAGTCTGCAAATTAGTACTTAGCCTCTAAATAAGTCAAAAATTTTGTGGCTGTAGACTTTATTTTCGCCATAAATTTTGACAGATTTATACTTATTTCCGCACGAAAATTCGATGTACTATTTCAAGACGATCGGATGTTAACCCAGTAAAGTAAAATTAAACCATAAAATATTCTAATAATATTTGATTTCTAGATTTTCGTGGAAGAGGTGGTGGTGGTGGAAGAGGCGGTGGTAGAGGAGGTTTTGGCCGTGGTGGAGGCGGTGGTGGCCGTGGCGGTGGTCGTGGAGGTTTCGGCCGAGGAGGAGGTGGAGGTTTCGGCCGAGGAGGAGGTGGCCGTGGCGGTGGCCGTGGAGGTTTTGGTAGAGGAGGAGGAGGAGGAAGAGGTATGTAGTCATCATTGAATTATGGCTTCAAATAACCAATTTAATTTATTATAGGTGGCGGCCGGGGTGGCATGAGAGGAGGAAAGAAAGTTATAGTGGAACCTCACCGTCATGAAGGAGTGTTTATTGCCAAGGGTAAAGAAGATGCACTTGTTACGAAAAATTTAGTTCCTGGAGATGCAGTTTATGGAGAGAAAAAAGTTTCTGTTGAAGTAATTTTGGTTACAGTTTTTTATTTATTTCACATTTTCGTTAATTTTTATTTTACATTGACAGGATGAAAATGGAAAAATTGAATATCGTGTGTGGAATCCATTTAGATCCAAATTGGCCGCTGCCATTATCGGAGGTGTAGATACAATTCATATGCCACCTGGTTCTAAAGTTTTATATCTCGGCGCTGCGTCAGGGACTACTGTATCACACGTTTCCGATATCGTTGGCCCTGTAAGTTCTATAATTACGCTTAGTACCATAATTTTTAAATTTACAATTTTTATCCACAGGAGGGGTTAGTCTACGCTGTAGAGTTTTCTCACAGATCGGGTAGAGATTTGATCAACGTAGCTAAAAAACGCACGAATATCATTCCTATTATTGAAGATGCGAGACATCCGCATAAATACAGGATGCTTGTTGGTAAATTTAGATTATCTTTTGTTTAGACCTTTTTGTGATGTAGTGGTGTTTTATTTTAGGGATGGTAGACACGATCTTTGCAGACGTAGCGCAACCTGATCAAGCGAGAATTGTAGCTCTCAACGCTCATAACTTTTTAAAAAATGGAGGACATTTTGTAATTAGTATTAAAGTAAGTCCTAAATTTTTAAATGTGAAGGGTTTGTAGAGAAATTTTTTATATAATATTTTTTGTTTTAAAATTAGGCTAACTGCATTGATTCAACAGCGCAGCCTGAAGTAGTATTTGCTGCGGAAGTTAAAAAATTACAAAGTGAAAAGCTCAAACCCCAAGAGCAAATAACACTTGAACCTTTTGAGAGAGATCATGCTGTTGTTGTTGGCACTTACAGGTTAAAATTTTAATTATTATCGAGTTTATTGCGCTTTGAGTTTACATTACTTTTTTCTAATTCTAGAGCACCTGTGAAGAAATCTTAACAAACTCGTTTTCTGTTTTTTTTTTTAAAAAAAAACTTCATTTTATTATCGTTTTCCGTTTATTTTCATTAAAACGACAATACAAAATACGTAAACAAAAGTAGTCGCCATTTTCTTCTCACGTGACACAACCACAGGAAGCCGACATTCCAATTCCGCAGATTCGGATCCAACAACTTTGATTTTTAAAATAAATCAAAAAATCATTAGAAACGTTAATAAAAAAATTTAAAAACAAAAAGACAATTTTATTCCTCTTTAAAAATTCCAGTTTTCCCTTAAGGACGTACTAACTGAATAAAACAGGAGATTCAAATCGATCATTTCGCGCGCCATTTTTGTTTGTGTCCACTTTGAATATCTCGTCTTAAAAATACCAATCCAACGTTTTCCCAAATGTCAAATCAGACCCAAAATTAAGTGTAAACAACGAAATCCACTGATTACAGGTTAGTGAAAATATATTTTTGAACACCACCACTAAAAAAGCGCATCCAGTTAGCAACACGTGAAAATGGATGCGGTGAATGGCCTCGAACCAAACCTGAAAATAAGCCATGTGCTTTGTCGTACCCAAACGAGAACCGATACAAAACCCAAACACAAATTAATCAATCAACTATAAAATCAATCCTAAGCATTCCGCCATTCGTTTGAAGTTTAAAAATCTTTTTGTTTAATCGGTTGATCGAATTTAGGTCGCACGTGTGTTTCAGGTTAGGGTTATTTTTTTTTTTTTTTTTTTGGCTAAGATGTTTTTAAATGTTTTTTCCAGTGTGTTTATTATGATTTTTTTTTTTTACGGGAGGTAAATGAGACATCTATTGATCCAGTTTAAATTTAGGTTTCTAATATGTTATCGTTATCAGTAATTACGTAAGAAAAAAGGGAATGACTTGGTGATTTTTAAAATTCTGAGACGGTTGGCAGCGTGCGTCATCGCCGTTGTCGCCGCCATTTTGTTTACTTTAGTTTCAATATCCGACACTTGACGGAGCTTATAAGATTTTAAATGTGTGAAAAGAAAACCGTTGTCCGTTCGGGCTAAAGAAACATGAGGGCGAAACATCTTTAGACTTGGTTTTCTTTCATAACCACTGATTCCTTTGTTTTGAATGAATAAATATTACGTAATATCAGCGCTGAATAAAGAACCCCAGTAATTATCCCCAACAATGCTGATTCAGTGTCTAACAACTCTGAGCTAAAAATACCCGCGTGTCTGATGACCTGCTCCCTGAATATCTACAGGAAGTGTAAACCTAAAACCGTCTTTAAAAAGCCTTGGGTGTATTTAAAAAGTTCTTACTTTTCAAATGGAGCCCGCCATTTTGTCACGAGATGGCGCGTCATACATTTCCCCCCCATGTCTGGATTTTTATGAGGGCAGTCGCTATCCGTTGCCTGATTTTTATATTTTTTATTCCCAACCGTTGGCTTTTTTCAAAAACCTAGGCTTCGATGGGATAAAAATAGCACCGATTTGTGAACCGGTAGGTTTGAAAATAAATAATAAATCGGTGATTAAGCGACGAGTTCTTTCGTCACTGCTTCCGATCAGCTGCGATGTAAACAAACCAACGTGACTGCAGCAGCCATTAACGACGCCACATCAGTTGCGTTTAGAAAAACGCATTTAAAAACCCAAGCATTATAAATGATTTCGGATGATTTTTAATCAGGGTTTATTCAGGGTTCATAACGACCGAAACGAACATCATTTACCCGATAAAGTAAGGAATGGATTTTAGAAACGTTTTTCGAATTTTGACTTTTTTTTTAGTCCCTTGCGTGTTTTGTTTATATTTTTTTTATGACGTTAAGCCTAAAGTTATAGGTCATTGAAATTTGAATTTAGTTAAAGATTTTATTCGTTTTAAATTGATTTGTGGGTCTTAATAACATTTTATTAATCTAATGAAATTTTTTTTCTCTTTCAGAATGTTTTTCAGTGAAGACTCGCTCTAGGTGACGTTATTTCGGGGTTTTATTGACCTGATCGGAATTTTTTAATTTTTTATTTATTTATTCTATTATTTTTAAATATAAAATCCGTAAGTATTTGGTTATTTTTTAATAAATTCTTATACTATTTGTTATCTTATTTTAGGATGCAACATTCATACATTTTGAGTGAGAAAACACTGATAAAACAAACCTGGTTATTTACCTGAATTTGAAGAAGGCATCACGCTGGAAAATTTCATTAATCAACTTGCAGCAACCATCCCTTTACAAAATAGGAGTCGCTCTCATGGTCCTGGTAAATTAAAAATTACTATAAATCGAAAAAAAAGTTTCAATTTACGGACAGTTAAGTCCGCTGGGTTTTGTTTCTATCAAAACAAAATTCAAAATTTTCCATTGATAAACAATTTTATTTGTTTTCTACCTAACTTGCTCCCCTCCCAGAATTTCGTAACAGGTTATAATTATTCCAATGCTTAAAATTAACGTTTCGTCGAAGGTTGTTTATTTTGCGTTGATCTATTTTTATTTTTAATGCAGGTGGGGTTCATTGTTAATACCTGAATAAATAGGTCGCATTTTTAATTAGATATTTTTTCCCACCATGCCGATTGTCAAAAAGCACCCTGCATGGCTAAATGTAACCCCAATGCTTTAAAACCCGTCTGAAATTAACCCCCCGTTGGTTTATTAGGTTTGTAAATTCAAATTAACGCTAAATTTCCTCTCCCGTTAATCGGCGCCATTTTGGTTGCTAGAAACTCCGGTTCCTTATTGGTTCTCTCGTTCAAACTAGTATTTTCGAATCTTATTATTACCCTATTTCTTATTGGTTGTTATCAGATGGGCGGTGACGTAGTGCGGCATTTTAACCAATGTGAAGCTTCGTTTCAAAATAGGTCAACCCAAATGATTATCAATGAGAGATTACGTATTCAATTAGGTTAACCCCACCCCAGGCTTAAAAGTAAAATTGGAAGCGGATAGAAAAGGGGGTTTAACGGCGGGGAATCTGGTGAATCACGTGGGTTTGTGTGTTTTCATACCTGTGAGTTTACAAAGTGATCGGTGAATGGGAGTAACAGGAGACGTTTTGAAATCCAGAACCGAGGTCTTTATCTAGCCGATTTTAGGAAGACTTTGAAACGTGTATGGTGCGCTCGCGGCCGCCATGAACGAAAATGGAGTGAGTTTTAGTGGTGTATAGACTCTGGTTAGGGCAACGAGGATATTTAATACACCGGGATCAAAGGACTCGTGTGATTCGCAATCGGAAGACTCGAAACGAAATCATTTTGATGGATTTTTGACTGTAGACTGAATTTTAGTTTTCTCTTTTAAGTTTTGTTTTGTGTAGAAGAGATGCAGTCGTCGTGTGATTATCGAAGTTGCACCGTCGGGAGAAGGAAACGGTGTGAAATTTTTATGGTCAATTCGTTTCGATCTTAAATTATTCGGGTACATTAGTGAGGAAATTAAGGGATGATTTCTGTTCATAATCGATGGTGCTTTTGAACGATTCAACGTCCACGATGGAGGCTATGGAAAGTTCGGTATTAGTTAATAAATTTTCGTGGCTCGATGAAGTTTGTGTTGAACATTTACGGCCGAGGTTTGGACGTAAGTAAATTTTTAACTTAAAAGTAAAATATTTAATATTGGTAGAATTCCATACGGTAACGATTTGCATCCCTCTATTGGCAAAATATAAAACGATTTAACAGGAAAAAAAATTCCTCTGCGGCTGTTTTAAGAAAAGTTTGGGAGCAGGTGCAGTTGGCGGTTGTTTTATGGTCTTGGGATAAGACGAAAGCGGCCCAAGTGGGTGTTTCTCGCTGCTGGAGGAGTTTTCCAAATTAAGTAACGGGAGCCGTTTTTCATTCACACTTTGGCATTTGATCATGTGGGATTTGAATGATTCACCGAAAATAAAAATTGCTCGTTCGTGGTCATTAAAAATATCACTGAGGGCTAAAAATATGACGCCACGTGGCTGACCGGCACGTGTGAGGGGGTTTTGATAGGGGTTTAAGAGGGGTCACTGCCTGCTCGTTAAAAAGGAATTAATTTAAATGGAGAGAAGTTCCGGTTTAAAAGAGAAGATTTTTCTCTCTGCATGGTTTTAAAGATTTGGGTTAATCTCTCTAATTTTAGTTTGATATTTTGCCGCTGTGCGGATTTTTTTTTATTTTTTTTTGTTAGCCTTGAGATGCATTCTGTAAAGGCCGTTGACTGAAATGGCCATTGCTTGGCCTTGAAAAAATAGATGACTTGAAACTTTTAATATTCAAAATAAAATTTTATTTTTATTTTTTTGTGTTTTAGAGCTTCGTGAGCGACATGTGCCTCTGTACGGACGTTTAGGAGAGCATATAGTCGCAATGGCCACGGGAGCTCCACCTTTGGCAAGCGACCTCCAGGTTTTGCAGAGTCGAATACCTGGGAAATTTCGCGACTCGAGTTTAGCGCCGTTAAGGAAGTTAAGCGTGGACCTGATCAAAACCTACAAGCATATAAATGAGGTTTGTTGTTGGGTGGTGTTACCCGAAATAAAAATAGTTGCTTGATGTTGTTTATGTGGTCTAGGTCTACTATGCTAAGAAAAAGCGACGAGCTCAACAAACTCAGGGCGATGATACGAGTCACAAGAAAGAGCGCCGCCTTTACAATGATGGTTATGATGATGATAATCACGATTACATTATAAAGAATGGCGAGAAGTTCCTAGACAGATATGAAATTGATTCGTTAATTGGCAAAGGATCGTTTGGTCAGGTATGGAAGGAAAAGTGGTTCATATTTCGTCGCATATTCCTTAATCGTGTACCGTTCATATGATAAATGTTAGAAGTTCGCCGTTTTTGAACGTTCACTCGTTGCCGCCATTTTTTAAAATAGCACTTTATGTCATCAAAAGACGAAAGAAACCCAGTTTGAGAACGGAAGTTTTAAACTTACATCGTCATATTTATGTCTAATATAAATAAGACATATTTAATGATCATGGAGCTTCAATTAAATCAGTCTACGATGTAATAAATTTCACACCAAATGCTCTACTAAATAGTCATTTGTTAGGCATGGATCTCATTTCTTAATTTTTTTGATCATGCAGTAGCCCTTCTTCTAATTTGATCAGAAGAGATTTTATGCCGTTTGGCGAACTGGTTTCGTTCTTTGATGACGTCATGTTCTTATTTGCAAATAGTGAAAAAGAAAATTCTGAATCCAAAACTCAGTCTAAACAAGCTTCGTCAATTCCTCACCATTAGATGTTACACCTTAGAATTAAATTTGACAAAAGTGAACGTTTAAAAGCTACCAACGTTTTGTTTTTTAAAAGAAAAATATTCTAATTGGTAGACTTGTTTGATCACGTGGACTTGAATGCATGTCGGGTAAAAGAATATAGTACATCTTACTTTAAGAAAACGTACAATTTTTGCATGTAGTGTTTGAAATATTGTCACCTGTGTTTGGTCTAAAATGGTGTAATTGGATTGTTCTATGTGATCAAATAATGAGTGTCGTTGCTCTCTTGCATTCCAAAAGCTAAAAGACACTTTTTTTTATAAGTGAGATTTAATAGATATAATTTTTTTAAAGGTTGTGAAAGCTTTTGATCACGAAGATCAGTGTCAAGTAGCGATCAAAATTATAAAGAACAAGAAACCATTCCTGAATCAAGCGCAAATTGAAGTGAAATTGTTGGAGTTGATGAACAAGCATGATTCTGATAATAAATATTATATAGGCAAAGATAAAATAGGTTTGTTACTAATTTTTGTTTTCACGTGCATTTTACTTAATTAATTTTTTTTTTTCGATTAGTTAAATTAAAACGTAATTTTATGTGGCGGAACCACCTCTGCTTGGTTTTTGAGCTGTTGTCCTACAATCTTTACGATTTGCTCCGAAATACAAACTTCCGTGGGGTGTCGCTTAACTTAACACGAAAATTCGCACAGCAGGTGAGAAAGAAAAAAATTAAAGAAATAATTACAACTCTTAAAATGGTTTTTCTATCTAGTTGTGTACAGCGTTGTTGTTTCTGGCGACGCATGAGTTAAGTATAATTCATTGTGACCTGAAGCCTGAAAATATTTTACTGTGCAACCCGAAAAGGAGCGCGATAAAAATCGTTGATTTTGGCAGTTCTTGTCAGCTTGGACAGAGGGTAATAAATTAATTTACCTTTGATATATTTTTATAACTATAATAATTTGAATTTTGAATTTTATAGATTTACCAGTACATTCAGAGTCGTTTCTACCGGTCGCCCGAAGTTCTACTAGGGATTCCCTATGATTTAGCAATTGACATGTGGAGCTTGGGCTGTATTTTAGTTGAAATGCATACGGGGGAACCTCTGTTTAGTGGCGCTAACGAGGTTTTGAAAGAGACTTGCAACCCCTTCGACAAGTTGAATTTATTTAAAGTTGGTAGAAGAAATCACTGGGTAATCGGAACAGTAGGGAAATGGTGACATGACAATTGACCCAGACACAACCAAAAACGAAAAGCGATTAACAAAAGCCAGTGATTCTGAAATTTCCACTGAGGTATCGCCCAACTTTTATTTAAACCCAACTTGTCAAAAGGGTCGAGTGTCCTTTGAAATATTTAATTCAAATCTATTTATATTTTTGATTTACAGTTTGATCAAATGAATAAAATTGTGGAGGTATTGGGCATGCCGCCCAAGCAAATCCTTGACCAAGCTCACAAGGCGCGAAAATTCTTCGATAAGTTGCCCGATGGTACATACGTACTGAAAAAAACCAAAGATGGGAAGAAAGTGTGTTTACAATTTGTCTACTCATAAAAATTTGTTAATTTATTTTTAAAAATTTATTTTTCTAGTATAAAACTCCAGGTTCGCGCAGGTTGCATGATATTACCGGTGTTGAAACTGGGGGCCCTGGCGGTAGAAGGCTTGGTGAACCCGGGCACACTGTTTCGGATTACCTCAAATTTAAGGTTAGATCTTTAAAAATTCTTTGTGGAAAATATTTTAATTTTTTTTTTTAAATTTTAATAGGATTTGATTTTGAGAATGCTTGATTATGATCCTAAAACTCGTATTACCCCATATTATGCTCTTCAACACAATTTTTTCAAAAGGACGACAGATGAGAGCACGAATACTTCCAACAGTACGAGTACGAGTCCTGCAATGGATAGAGGAGGAATTTCCAGTCCGAGCAGTACTGGTTCGGGCTCTGCTGGTTCAGGTGACCATCCGACCTCTTCGTGCGAATATTTTATCTCATCTTGGGATTATTGAAGGATGAGATTTATTTTTTTTTAAGAATTTTAAGAAACAATTTTTTAAAATAAGTATTTATTATACATATTTTTAACCCCTCAAAAGATTTTCCAACTGAAAATTTCGGACATAAAAAAACCAATAATTTTGGAAATTTTTTAAACAATTTTTACACTTTATTTGGACTTTTGCAAATAAAAATTTCGCAGATTTTGTTTTCAAAAAAGCCAGTGGAATTTTTATTTTTAATGTAACTTTAAGAAAATATATAAGAAATTAGAATACAAGTTTTTGTACGAAGAAAATATTTTAATTATTAAAGCCGGTTAATGGGAAACAACTATTACAAACTCATTTAAGGGATAGAGGGACTTTATTGAAATCTAACCCAAGTCAAATAGTTATCGTATTATTTTGGTATCTAAACTCATAAAATTTTCTATTGAAAAGTGCAGTTAGTCACTACGTATTTTCTGTTTAAAAGTAAAGAAGGGATTCATGCGAAATAAACTAGTTATTGGAAGTGAAAGAGTGAAGTTAAGTAGACGGGTTCTACACCATTTGTTTTAAACATAAATTTCCAAAGGTGTCAAATGTAAACACGTTGCGTTATTAAAGGTCAAGTTCTGCCGTCTTTTGTGACATAACGTTTTACATATACCGAATTAAAATTAGGAAATTTTACATTTAAAAAAAGTCGATGCGGAAAACAAATGTTTGATCTAGCATCCCTTAAACT
Organism: Pachymerium ferrugineum; assembly: GCA_034686365.1. NCBI lineage: Eukaryota > Metazoa > Arthropoda > Chilopoda > Geophilomorpha > Geophilidae > Pachymerium > Pachymerium ferrugineum. The sequence continues at coordinate 22,089 of JAQGAS010000395.1, read as the reverse complement.
TGCGAACACGCTCAGAAAAGCATTTGAAGTTTAAGATAATTAAAAGTTGTCTTGCAAAATAAAAACTAATAGAACTTGACTTAAACTTACAAGTCACATACAGATATTTGTTTTCTGCATATCCAACCATAAGTTTCACTTTGTGCATAGCCTTCCTTTAAGTAATAAGAATGATGAAAAACGTTATGAATTTTTGCAGGTTCCTCTTCAACGTCTCAGTGTAGCGGCCGGGCCCGCTCCGACCCGACTCACCAACAAATCCAGGGACAAATAGCGCAGGCACAGCACACCTATACGCAAACCTACACGTCAGCCCAACAGCAACAACCTCTAGCAATGGAATGTGAAAGCCCCAACGGACAACCTCAACAGCAACAACAACAACAGCCACTCCGACCCATCCAGAACGTCGTACGAAACTCGCCAATGTGGTCAGGTGGACTATCCGTGTCGGCCGCAGCTCTCACTCACACGCATTCGTCATCGATGGTGCCTGTGAGAGGAACGGCCAGCAGCTCGGCCGCGTTGGCCTCTAACCACACGACACAACACTCGCACCCGCTTCACCCGCATTCTAGGCGACAGGCTCATAGTCAACATCTATTAGCTTCTGTCGACTATCACCCGCAAGCGGCGAGTTTTGGCAGCACCGCTAGAGAAGCGCAAGCCGAGTCTGCATCGTTGAGCGTACAGCTGGACGGTTACAACGCTTTTGTGCCGCAACCTACAGCTAATATAAACCCGCCGGCTTATCTCGGCACGAACTTTCCCTTTAGTTTATCGAGCAGTTCGACGTCGAGTATCGTAAGCTCGGAAACGGCCGCTTCTCGACAGACTGCTGATCGTGATGATTCGCCTATGGTGGGCGTTTGCGTACAACAGAGTCCAGTGGCCAGCCATTGACGTTGGGGGATTTAGCGTCATCCTCTGTATAAACAAAAATACAAAACTCTGCAACTCTCTCTTTAATCTCCCTCTGCTGACAATTGAATTGATTTTTTTTTTTAATTTTTTTCTGTGTATAAAATTTTTATGTGAAGTGATTTTAAGAAAAAGAAAAACTGAGGTATAAAAAAAACTGTCTGGATCTTTAAAAAAACTGCTCTTACGAACTTTGTTGTTTTTATTAATGATGTTGGTTGATTGAAAAAAGGTGCTTGACTTGTTTATATTTCTGAACGATCATGATGTAACCCCCTGGTTTGGATGTGACGTGCGTTGCTTTTGGGGTTTTTTGACGTGTGTTCTTACAAGTGCTGAAAAAAATATTTTTTTTCTGTTTTTTATTTATTCTTTTAAATATTTATTTTATTTCTTTCATCGTAGATTTTTTTTTTTTTTTTTTTTTTTTTTGGTCTTGGTTTTATCCAATCTCCGCCATTTTAATGTTTTTCTTTTAATTCTTTTTGTTTTTTTTTAAAATTTATTTTGAAGTGAATTTTTATTTCTTATTTTTTCCCCCAAAGTGTTGCTTTATGGCTGAGTAAAAAGTATACGCGATAAAAATTTGTTGATGGACGCAATCAAAATGAACATATATTATATATATATATATATAATGTAAAATATATTAAGCGAATTTTTAGGCGTTTCATCTGGAGAGAGAAGTTCTTTCTTTATTTTTGGACAACTTTTTTAAAACGTCATTCACACTTCCGCTTTTATTTCGGTTTCCGTTTTTATTATTTCCATTTTTTTCATACATTTAGACGATTTAAATCATTTTCTTAGCCAATAAATATTTGGCGTTTGGATTTGTGTTTTTTAAACTACGCCATTTGCAAAACGCCAATGACTTCCGGATCTGATATGCACGCAGGACAATGCGTTGTGATGCAGTCGGGTATCGTGCTGCAGGTAGACGAGTAAAAGGTCGGAGTCCTCACTCGAGGGCAGCACAAGCAGGGTTGAGTAAATCTGGCTAAAATGGTGTCAGCTACACAACTCTAATACTACAAATTATATACATTTTTAACCATTTATTTAATTAATCCATGAATATTTAACCAGCTGGTAATATATCGTTGAATGAAATGCGAGGAGAAGAGCGATGGGTTAGCTACAAGGTGAGTAAACAATACAAAACGAACACTCTTAAAAAACCAACCGGTTTGCATTTTTAGATCAAGGGATAAGTGTTTAAAAAACCCAGGTTAAATATGACCTTATATTAAAAAAAAATAATAGGAAACAATCGATTTCAATACTCCGTTTCCGTATCTTTAATGTCCTAATAATGGGACCGGTTGAGTCATCTAAAAATTGTCTGGGTAATTGTTAAACTCCCGGCTGGATTCATCAGCTGGCGTTTTCTGGTCTTGAAAATTTCTCCTTGCTCCCGCCTACAAATCAAGTGATAAAAGACGGATGTTGAATCCCGCCCCTCGTCTTTTTTTTTACCGTTCCTTGTTGGCCTTCTGTCTAGTCATGTGATCAAAATGAGTTTCCTTGTAAGGATTTGGGCGAACGGAATCAAGTTGACTCCCCCACGCTTTGGTTTAGTAGTAGTGGTCGGAGTAGTTTTGCTACTAACCTCGTTTTTCATTCCACTGAGCTTTATATTATTATGGAGGGTTCGCCTACGAGTTGGAAGATTGTTGTTTCGCCCACGAGTAAGAATAGTCCTAGGATGGTGAACAGAAGAAGGAATAAGAGACTTAAGGAAATGTTGTGTAAGGTTTATATGAGGAGTCCCAAGGAACCCGTTTGTCCGTGTCGTGAATGTATGGATAAGAGGATTTCCACAAAGGGCAAGTTCTTTTTTTATTTACTGTCTACCTTTCTTTCCAGCCCACAGTTTCGGGTTAAATAGTGGTCAAGAGTACTGAGATGTTGATTAAATAGTCTCTGCTGCATCTAAGTTTTTGACGAAATTTGTTTTATTTTTTTGGGAAATTTTGCAATTGTTTTGCAAGTTTTGGATAAAATGGATACAATTTTTTCATATTTTTCAATTTGGGATGTAAGGAACGTTTAATTTGTATGGTAAAAGAGATAATACGACCGGTAAGACTTCCTAAGGTCATATCACTGCATGAAGAATTAAGTGTTGGGTGTTGAAATGTTGTTGTGTACGTGTTATAAATGGATTTTATTCCATTTATAAGGTTGTACTGCTAAAAAAACAACTGTTTAATTGAAAAAAGTGCGTTATTTATGTCTATATTACATATAGTAATACTTAATTTAATCAAAAATATAAAAAATTTTAATTATAAATTAATCAAAATGACCAAATAGGTTGATCCGATTGATCACATACAAAAATCGGTTGATCAATCTTGCCCAAAATAGTAATTAATGATCAAAAAGTTACAAACCTTTGTGACAGAAATAGCAATTTTGCATTATCAGTAAAGCTGTACTAATAATGCCTGGTGTACCATACATACTGTGTTTATCAATGTTTATGTAGGAAGTGATTCTCACTTTTACTAGCTGCATTTATTTGTGTTTGTGTGCAGATATGGTATCAGTTGTCTATTGAAAATATTTTAAAAAAAATTATTTCCTTTAGCCTTACTGACATTGGGTTGGATTTTGATGACATTTACAGATGATTTAGTATAATTTTCTGTCATAAAAAACCCGCAATTTAAAAGCTTGCTCTACAAAACATAAATTTATAAAAAAAAATTTCCTGAACACTTATTGCCTTTCTCATAATTTTCTTAAAGGAGATAGAAATTTGAAACGTTTTGGGGTCGATTTGCGGTTGAAATCAAATCAATTCTTCCTTTTTATTGGGAAAAAAAGGTGGCCTACTCCAATTTCAGGAAACGGAAACATCAAATTTATAGAGGATTTCAATTCTCTTAAATAAACCTATTTTTTTTATATCTTTTAATTAAAAGAATATTTAAATCATTCTGAGGTAATTTTTATTTCATTACTGACTTCAATTTAAAATGAAACAAGTTGCTACAAAAGAATAGTGTTTAGGTTGGTAAAAGTGAATAAAATTAAGGTTTTTAGGAGTGTTTCATTTTGAAGTCTACGCTTCACTTCTAGGAACAGTTGAAGTGAATGAATAACATGAATGACAGATGGTTGCAACGTGTCTAACTTTAAGATGTCTTTATCCATCCATCTTGAATGTGACAGGATGACTTCCAAGTAAATTATACAGTCAAATTTTACTCACTCATTTTTTTTTTTTTTTTTTTTTTTTTTTTGTCTGTTTACAGTTCTCTCAAGAGATAAAATTTTGTACGAAAACTTTGAAGGTGAAAGAAAATTTGAAAAAGTTTCGAAAGATAATTTTGGAAATTAGAAAGAATGAAGGAGTATGGTCCATTAGCAGATACTAAAGCCATACTTGACACGGTACATACAAAATCAAAGAAACAAGGTTTAAATGTAGCCAGATGCTACTCGGGTCATACGCAATACGAGTACAAGACATTCACCGATCAATAGAGACTGATACCACCTCCATGCTACAGACAGACTAAACGGGATGACAAAAATGTACAATTACCATAAACGAAAAATCGTTTCATTTATGAAAATTTTATTATTGGAATAATGCTAGTGGTAGTGAATGTCATTATCGTAGTCGTTGCAACATTATAGGACACTGTAAACTTATCCTAGTTTTTTTTTTTTTTTTTTCAAAATTCTGCCGAAAATTTCTATTTTACTTTACAGTTTGAAATAGAAGCAAATGTAAGTTATCGGTGTCCTAGGGTGTATATCGTAATGATTGCACCACCTCTTTAATCTGTTGATTCATTATCATTACTACATTACTGCATTAGTTATAACGATGCTGTTATCGTATGTCGTGAAATGTCTGCAGTAACGATACTCTAATATCAAATTTTGTTTCCAATGACATTGAATCTACCCACCAATATCATTAACTTTTACTCCACACCATCCTTCTGTCATTTTTTCTCAATGTTTACCCTTCCAAGAACCCAAAGTATATTTAAGCATCTATAAAAAACATTGTAACCAACATTTTTTTTTTTATCCAACCAAACAGTATAACATTACATCAACCATATATTCTCTCATCTCCCCACAACATCAGCTGGCCAAAACAACAAAAATTACATTCCATTCAACCCAATGTTTTATGATCTAATATAAATCAAATGAATCATCCCTACAATAAAAAATTCCTCACATTTCCACACAAAATTCTCCTTCACTTTTCAAACTTCTCAGTTGTTGTGGGGACAAACACGATTCTTTTATGTTCCTTGACCTGGTGCGGCACTTTCCGTCCTTATCTCCCCGCAGTAATAAGTGGGGTGAGCCCAATACGAGGAGACACTCGCCTCGCCACCCGAATGACCCCGTATGAAGCGGGGGGAAATAGAACGTTTCCGCCATGACGACTTATCTCCTGACTGATTTTTTTTTCTTTCTCGTCTTCCCGTTTTATGATTTCCTATTCATGTTGTGTTTCGCCTTGACCTTATACTCAACTGGGTTAGGTTTTGAACAGGTAGATTTGTGGGTTTTGTTTACGGAAATGGGGACTTGAAAATGTCGGTGATGGGGCAAGGAGATTTCAACTTTGTTTAGAATAAAATTGATAACTGCGGATAGAATGTTTACATTTTGTTGGTTTCAATGACCTGTATGGATAGGTAGTGTAAACTGTTTTGATAAGATTCCGGTTGCGAAAAACTGATGTCTTTTGATTGTGAGAAAATTTATTTATTTTTACTTTTTTTTTTAATAGTGAGCAGGATGTTGGAGGCAGAATCATTGTACAAACCTTCTTCACCACAACAACCTACAGTAAAAAGAAGAAGATTACGACTTTGTTCGGTTCCTCTTGTGGATTTGAGGTAATTTGAGTAGCTCTAAAATGGTTGTGTGTATAAAATGTGACCGTTATTTGAGCTAGTGTAATTAAAGGTTGTCATTTGTTAATTTTTTCTTTCTTTTAATTTTATTGTAGAACGACGACTTTATCAGGGAGCGGTGAAGAATGCGAGGAAATCCGGGCACGTTTGTCCATTTCTAATTTCCTTTCTTCTGATTTGGTTGACGGTAATCATCTGTCCACGGTAAAAAATTAAAAAGGAAGAAATTGCAGTTAGTGGATAAGGGAATTTGATTGTGGGTTTATACGTGCGGAGGAGTAAGATGAAGGAATCTGAGTTGAGAAAAGGTAGTTGCAATGAGATTGCCAATTTTCTGTGCTGGAAGTGGATTTTGGGAGCAAAAAAGAGATTGAAATTTTTTGTGTTGGAGTAGATAAACTTGAGATGTTGTGTACAGGAAAATTGAAAAAGTTAATTGTCTTTATTATTATATTTGCTATTTTTGTTTTCAATTGAAATTTGAAGTCTTTTTGCGTATTATAATTCATTTATTTTACCCTTTAAAACCCGACCAGATCTGTATTCGCGTCATACAGACATTTGATTCTGTTGGTCCAGAAGTTTCCACGCTGAGGTTTGCGGAACGTGAATCTACTTCATTTTGTCCCCTCAGTTTATTCGATTTGCCACTGCGTGTAATTCTCTTTCGTGATAGGATTTACCACAAATCTAGAGAGCAACTGTCAGATTTATCTTCTCCTACCACCCATAACCAATTTCATACTACTAAGAACAGGAAAATTGGTCTGCAACAGATTGTTCAAAATTCATTTCGCACACATTACTGTCACTTAACTTACACTTAAATTTAAAATATAAAGACATTTTAAATTTTTTAAAAGGTAAATGAATATTTAATCCACCTTAGATAATTAAAATCTCATTACAACTACCTAGAAAATTATTCATAGCAAATTGCTTGAATGACTTCAGATAAAAATTGATCCCATAACTGGGTGATATTAATCTACTATTATGTGGCTTGGGTTTCCTCTCTTAGCACCAACCACTAAACCTTTAATAAAGTAAATTGGTATCGATTTCAGTTACAAATCTCTTCATCTTTCCAAATTATAGCATTCAATTTTAAAAACAAAAGGTAGAAAAATAATTCCAACTCCTAGGTCAGGAATGTTAATTGAATACAATGAACTGGGAAATGACTTTGATTATTATGAGGAAAAGAAAACAAAACATTAACAAGCTGTTTTTTTTTCTCTTTTCATTAGATTAAAATCCATAGATCAAAAATAGATAGTGAAATAATTGAAAGAAACCCCTAGTGGTCATAATATAAAAATATTCAATGCAGCTGTGATTAATAAATCTTTTTTTACATAACAAAATAAAAAGGTTGTAATTAAGGGTTTGTTTACCGTCTGGAAATTAATTGCGAAAATTCAGGGGAAATTTATGAGTGTGCAAAAGAAAAATTTCACTCAATAATTTCGACTTTTCTCGAAAATGAGCAATGATAATGTAGAACAGAGATGCGTGCGGAATTGGTGTGTCTCCATTGCGGATTGTGGGACGGGGGGTCCCCAATGGGGTCTGCATTGGAAGTGCAACAATGCGTTGATAAAGTGTTTGCTTGTTTACGAGATGTTTCATTTACTTCGTATTATTGGACTCAAAATGGTTTACCAGCGTCGCCGCATTGCGCTGAGGTGAGAAAGAAACCAACGTTTTGTGTGCCTGGTGTTCCGGGCTATAATAAGAGTCGTGGTACTGCAGAATGGGTGGGGTTTGTGCACGTGGGTTTGAAGGTTGCGAATTAATGTTTGTGTTTTGTTATGGTAAATTATTTGATCGATTAAATTTTTTTTTTTTTTTTTTTTTTTTTTAGAGTGGAACTTGGTTTGGAACAGAAGGAATGGAAGGAACAAGTAGTGTTAGGATTAAACATTTAAAAAAGTAATTTTTTTTTTTTATATATATAAATGGGTTGGTTGGTTGATTGATGGATTTGTTTGTATGAATTTTTTTCTTTTAAAGTTCATGGGAAGGACAGTCAAGATTTCCGAAGTTGGATGAATGCGCACATTTTCATTATGAGTTTATTGAGTTGGGGCCCATTCAAGTAAGTTGTATATGAAAAAAAAAAAAAAAAAAAATCAAATTTTTAATGAGGTTCAACACAAGAATAAACAAAATTAAAGGAGATGACCACTGTACCCAGGATATTTTTTTGTGTTAGAAATTCAAAAAAATTCTTTTAAACCCAAAATTTAACATTGTGTAAGATTAAATTTTAGAACGGAATGTCCATTAACCATGTCTCATGTAAATCCGGTATTGAGATTTCAAAAATAGATCAACTTAAGTACAAAAATCAATTTTAAAAGTACAAAAAAATACATGACATTGAGGAAAATTAGACCTTGGAATGTTTGTTTACCATGCAATATCAAATTAATTAAACGAGGCGAATTTATTTAGCAGTGGCAATTTCTTTTAATAAGTGTAACCCAGAATCTTGTAACCTTGTAGATAAAAACTCTCAACCCTTTTGTGTGTAGAATAATATTATCGCGTGTATTTTTAGGTTTGTTTATACGACGAAGCACAACGAAGTAGCAAATTATTATCAACTGGTGACGAGGAACGGAACGAATATTTTCCAATTCAAATTACAAGCATGGGCAAAACATGGGTTGTTAGAAGAACCTATGATAATTTTTGCCTTTTAGACGAGAGGTTACACCAATGTATTTATGATCGAAAATTCAGTGCCTTGCCAGAATTAACGCAAACATCTGTCGAAACTGATGATGAGGCACAGGTATTAAACTGATTTATTTTTAACATGGTGTAGGCTTTACTTATTCGGGTTTTTTAAGGTTTGTGTTTTTAAATGACTGGGAATAAATTATTTAGTGGGGAATGAATGACTCAGCAGGGGATGATTCATCAATTTGGTCATCGGGTTTCAATTTCTAAGACTTATGTCACTGGTATAAAAAAGGGAATGAGGAATTTTAAGGGTCAAATGTTAAAATGAATGGGAAAAGGTTTTAATTTAAAGAAAAAAATTATTGATGTTTAAAAAGTAAAAAAAAAAAAATGAGAGTTCTATTTGGTGATGTAAGAATCAGTCAACTGAGTCATTCATTCAGTTTTAACTGAAGGAGAAAAAAATATTTTGTATATGATATTTTGGATGTAATTTAACTCTACACCATGCTGGCACTTCGTTTGAAAAAATTATCAGTTCATATGCGCATTATTTCTAACGAAAATATTATTTTTTATTAAAGGACATTCGAATTTTGCTCAGTGAATATTTGGAACGGTTCTCAACTATCGCTGGAAGTTTAATCAGCTGTGGTCCAATTTTAAATTGGTTCGAGGTAAGATTTAAGAAAATAAACTTTGAGTAAAAAAAATTATTTACACTTTGTAAACACTGATTACTTTACTAGGAATTAAATTCAATAAATAACAAGTTTAAAAAAAAAAAACTCTAAATTATTTACAGCTTGATAACCGAGGCAATCGTCTCATAGTCACCGACGAATCTGCTATAAATACTCCAGCCGTTGCTGCTGCTTATGTAGTGAAAAGATACTTGGCTCAAGCTACGGATGAAATCTCATTTGAGGTAATAAACCACGTAAAAAGGGGGATGTGTGAACACTGTTTTCGAAGGAAATGTATTTTTTCTTCGACTCAAACAGGATATGAGTGAGAAGGAAATGTCAGAATTCTTGGATCTAGAATTGATTCGATTTATTTGATACTGAAAAAATTTTTATTTTTTAAAATGAAATTTCAGGTTGGTGATATGATATCTGTAATCGATATGCCGCCACCTGAGGAAAGTGTGTGGTGGAGAGGGAAGAAAGGTTTTGAAGTTGGCTTTTTTCCATGTGAATGTGTGGAGGTTATTGGCGATAAGTTGCCCCAGTCAATTAACATTCCAAGAGCTCCTACCAAACCAGGTATAAAAACATGTTTGATGTGCTTAATTAATTTTTTAAAAAATATATATTTTTCTTTTAGTATTACGAAAACATGGCAAATTGATTTCCTTTTTCCGTTCCTTCATCTTATCTCGTCCCTCACGGCGTAAATTAAAGCAAAGCGGGATTTTGAAGGAAAGAGTTTTTGGCTGTGATTTGGGGGAACACCTTCTCAATACGCAACGCGATAGTAAATATTAGTGTTGGAAATTAACACAATTCCGGCTTTTAGACGTAAATATAGAAATTATATTGTCATTTGCGCTATTTCAAGCTTAATAGTATAAAACGCTGAGCTCTGAAATTTGCAACTTTTGCTATAAATTCGTTTAAAAATTCCGGAGTTGTGCGAATTGTAGTTAAAAATATTTTGATTTAAAAAGGAGTTTATTAATAATGTTGTTAATAGTGCCAATGGTGTTAACATGCTGTTCCAAGTTCATAGAAGAACACGGCATCGTGGATGGAATTTATCGTCTATCAGGTGTCACATCCAACATTCAAAAACTCAGGAATTCATTCGATGAAGATCAAGTGCCAAACCTGAACGATTCTGCCATTGTGCAAGACATTCATTGCGTAGCATCGCTTTTGAAAATGTACTTCAGGGAATTACCCAATCCTCTTCTCACTTACCAATTGTATGATAAATTTGTGGTATGTAAATAATCTTTTAAACATTTTCGAACAAAATGTAACAAAGAAAAAAATTTTTTTTTTTTTTTTTAGAGTGCTGTTCAGACAGATGATAGTGTGCGTCTGCTCAATATGAGAGATGTGGTGCAACAATTACCACCACCTCATTACAGGACACTTGAATATTTAATACGTCATTTGGCTTGCGTTGCTTCACACGGAGCAGAAACAGGCATGACGCCCAAAAATATTGCAATCGTTTGGGCACCCAATTTGTTACGATCCAAAGAACTGGAAATTGGTAGTGTAGCTGCATTGCAAGTTGTGGGCGTTCAAGCGATTGTCACTGAATATTTAATTCGTTATGTTGATCTCATTTTTAATGATAAAATTCCTACGTTTTGTGGAACGAAAAATTCGCTTGGTGAGAAAAATTATATTTTTTGAAAAAACAAATTTTACAGCGTGTTTTTTTTTTTTTTTGTTGTAGGGACGCCCAAGAAAACGAGGCCGAAATCATTGGCCATTTCAACTCCGACAAAATTATTGTCATTAGAAGAAGCACGTTCGAGAGCTTTAAGTACGAGTAGTCAACCGCAACAAAAATACATTGAAGTAGGTGGAGGAGCTGCAACTCTACCGAGTAAATATCACACTGTGATCGAATTGCCGCACCGCAAAAGAGGTAGTGCGAAATTGAAGAAATCGCCCAGTGGTTGGAAGTCGTTTTTCTCAAAGGGGAAGCAATTAGGCAAGGAGAAGACGGAATCTCTTGATCAGACTGATTCGGTCATTCGATTTGGAATCAACGATAACCCAGCCGTAAAATTTTTTATTTTATTTCGAAATTTGTACAAGTTAGTGCGTTTGCGCAGTGGCAGCTTTTTGTAGAACTTTAGATAGGGGATGCAGAAATCTCTACTCTTCAGTCTACCATCATGGGTTTTTTTTTTTTTATGTAACAATTTATAAGTTGTAAGATAAGGAGTTTGAAAAAGTTACTGAGTTTTTTTTAAGTTCATAGAATTAACAGGATTTTTGATACCGTAAAATGTCATAAGTTTAAGATGAGTTCTATGCGTCAACTTGTTCAAACTCTTATTAAATCCTACAAAAAGGTTTAAATCCCTCAGCTAAAAATTTGATTTCTGTGCAAACATTTTAATAGCCGTTCTATAACGTAAAAAAGTTGCTGGCAAACACGCTGTAGTTGATATAAAACTAAAGTTCTCTGACTTTTACAGAAAGAAACATTCACACAAAACGATTCCTCAATGTCGGCTGGAAAACAACTGCGTTCGGTGAAAAGTGCCGAAAGCCTCGGTTCATTTACCCATACATTTAGTATTCTAGACGACACATCTCTCACATTAGGTAATAAAAATAACCCAAATTCAATCCTCAGTAAACTAAATTACCCATTTCCAAAATTAGATTCGACTAAACTCGACGTCATTAAACGGGAAACTCTCAACCCCCGTTCATCACCTCACACACATGTGCGTTCCATGTCTCACGACTCCTATTTCGAACTCACAGGTGAAGACGAGACGAAAATCGACATGGTTGACACCATCCCCGAAGTGAAACACTTCGAAGGGTCAAACGAAGGTAGCGAAACACCGTCACTTCAACACCCTGGTGACGAAACGTCCAAACCCGAAAACAACAGATCTCCGAAAAAACACAGATGGAAACAAAGCGACACGACATCCATAAGCCCCAAAACGAAACTAAGCTTGAAAGCGAAATTGAAACAAGCTTTTTCGTCTCCACCATCTGCGAGAAGAGCAGACGAATCAAACGAGACGAAAAAAGAAAAATGGTTGCGCGAGAGCGCACCAGAATTTACCAGCAAATTGAGCGGAATCGACAATTTGGGAGTTGAAAATGATGACGAACCGACAGCTACAAACTCAGAAAAAATTGTCAAATGGATGGCAGATGAGCAACATGACCACATGGCTAGTAGCAATGTTGTAGTAGAGAGATATGGTAGCGAGAAAACGGTAATCGTAGAAGTCCACGCTACGCAAGAAAGCGAAGAAGAAGACGGAGAAGAAAGGCATAAGAAACCAGAAGTTGGGTCGCCAACGTCGGTGATGGCGACGATTTCGGATAACGAGACGTTGAGTGCGACGGCTGTAGACGAGATGAGCGATGGGATGATTGATACATCTCTGGCCGACTGCACGTCCGACACCGATTGGATTCATCCGGACTCGGAAGTGTCCACTCCGAAGTCGTTCAGTGCTGATGTTCTGGACTCTGAGATATTTTCTGCACTCGCTTTCCGGTTGGACGATACTTTCTTTTATCGGAAGTCGGTTGATGGAGAACCACCGGAAATTACAATTCGAGAGAGTCCCATTCCCGAGATTGAGTTGGTGCCATCACCGGCGTTGACGACGGATTTGTCTGAGAGTACGCCGAGTCCAGCAACGTCCGGTGATGGAGCCGTGACGGGGAATTGTGATGAGAAAGAAGAGAAACGGTATTTTGGGTACAGCGTTTTGATTGATGAGTTGGAGAGTGGGTTAAGTGAGGAGGAGAAGACGCCTGGTGAGAAAAGTGAGAAGATTGATGAGTGTGAAACAGTTGTGGAGGAAAATGGGGAATTGAGCAACGAGGATGTAACGGAGATTGAAGAGAAGTCGGATGTGACGTCATTAGGGGATATTTTGGACGAGGAGTTTGATGGGAGGAGAAAGGTTGCGATTAATTTGATGTCGCCCGATGAGGAAATTCCAGATATTGATTTTAGTCCGCCTGTGACGTCACCCGATGTCGTAGAATTCGGGGAAACAGACAAGACTTTTGAGGTAATGATATCGCCAGATGATACGAGAAAAGTCGATTCCAGCTTTGTATTCGATTCTCTTGTCGATTCTAGTCGTTTAGTTGATAATCTTCCAACGCCTTCTGAGAAAAAACTCGATTTGGGGTTATTCGATCCATGTCTTGTAATCGATTCGCTTCAATCACCGAGTGAGAAAAATCTCGCTGACGAGGGGAAGTGTGAGTTACCACTCGAGACGAATATTGATTTTGGGTTAGTCGATTCGAGTGCTGCAATCGATTCTCCTGTATCTCCTATCAAGAAAAAAGTTGACTTCGGGTTAGTCGATTTGACTCCTGTAGTTGATTCTTTTCAGTCACCAATGGAGAAGGAATTCGAGATCGGGTTAATCGATACGAGTTCAATAATTGGAACTCTTTCATCCCCTTCTGGGAGTGAGAAAAAAATCGATTCGAGTCCCGTAATCGATAGCCTCCAATCACCTTCTGGGAGCTATAAAAAACTCGATTTCGGTTCTCTCGACAGTTGCTTAACATCACCATCTGAGAGCATAAAAAAATTCGACCTGAGCCCCGTCGAGTACACGAAGCGGAAATTCGAGTCGGAAATTGGCCGCGACATTCTCCACGAGCGGAAAATGAAACTCGAACTGGAGAAAATCCAAGTTGAACAACGTTTGATGGGTCCGCCAAGTGATGCCAAATTAAAAGCCGTTCAATGGGCAAATTTCCCCCGTGGATCTGAATTCGCTAAAGTCAAACTGGCCACGATCGTCCACGACGACGCCTCACCCGAATTGGAGGAAGTTGAATTCCGGAGACAGCATTCCGGCGCCACTAACAACGAAGATCCGAAGAGAAACTCTGAACCCATTTTCCACAAACCACCTGTACAAAACGGCGACCGGAAACGGCACTCGGAACCCCAAATGAGGTGTGCGCCAACTACTCCACCGGACCGGAAAACAAGCGTCAAAGAACTGTTGTCAAAATTTGAAGCGACGTCACCCACTTCACCGACTAAACCGAAAACGCCGCTAGGGGAATGTACGAATTCAGTAGGCGCTGGTAAACCGCCCGTTGCTCCGACTCATATACCGAAGAGCTCAAGTGTCATTAATAAAAGCCCCGTAGAAGAAACAGAATGCGTATTCGAACCGCAGAGTTTACATTTATCGTTCGTAGCTGACGTTTCTCCGAAACGGGAAACGCCCGATCCGATGACTACATCAACGGATGAGAAAACAGAGACCGGACGGAGAGAGCGAATCGAGAAATACAAAGAAGAACGTCGGGCTCAGTTACGAGAAAAAATTCGTTCGGAAAGCTTTCGGATGAGTCGTGACGAGAAGAGCGAATACGCCACACGGCGGAGAGGAAAGAGCAGTAATCAATGCGGTTCACCAGAATCAGACGAGAACGTAGTCGTATCGTATGGGTCACTGCGAAAAACGCGGCTGGGTGACGGCGACGCGGCAATGATGCGAAGTTTACGGCGGAGTTCAGCGAGCGCAGGTGAAACGGGGAATTTGAATCCGACGGGAATCGCATCTCCTTCCAGATCCAGACGGTTGTCGTACGACGCGACACGTCCGACTAAAAACACGAAACCACGCCTAAAATGGCCGCCTTCGGACGTACAATCAACGCAGCAATGCGACGATTTGCCTTTACGATCTTCGCCCGGCCGGAGGAGTCTCAGGCTGACGAACGAAGCTGAGACAGAGAAAGGCCCGACTAAAGTCCTACGACGGAGAGGGAGTTTAATCGGATCGAGGGAAGTCACGGCACGTGTGAATGAGAAGGCGGAGAATAAATCCGGGCTGGTAAAATCGACGAGTTTCGAGAAACGGCGGAGTGAAGTGACGAAGCCAAAGATTTCTCCGCGGATGGAAGTGAAGAGTTACCCGGTAGAGGGAGTTTTGCTCAAGTCGTTAGGCGCGACGACCAAGAAATGCGCAAGTGCGAGCGGTGCTTCGCCGAGGAAAATTAAAGACGTAGCTGCCATTTTTGAAAAAGATTCTTCGTCTTCGTCTTCAGCAACGTCTTCGGCTTCCAAGTCTGCTACGTCCGGCGCGAAGGTTATTGCCACGCGTGCTCGGTATTTGCCGAGGAATAACGATAACTCTCCTGACCAAAATGGACACGGTAAAGCCAATCAATATCTGTCGGCTGTGTGAATGCATCTTGTTGTAAATTATTATTAACTAATATAATATAATAATATTAACAATTATCTATTTTCAAATTTTCTTTTTAGTATTTTACAGAGATGCAACTTTTTTAAGTTGCTGATGATTTTTTTTTTTTTTTATTTGCCATTTGGCAGCATTTCGATTTGATCTTAATGACTCTTTTTACTATGCGCTCTTTTTATTATGTTTTATATTTTTGTAAGAGTTTGTAATTCTGCCAGTTTGAGTTTTAGTTTTTATGGAAGTGGAAGTGTATGTCGTTTGCGCGAACGATAGTGTTGTTGTGACTGTATTTGAAACTGCACTTTATTTTTTATGTATGTGTACATACTTTGTATATTGCCACAGCAAATGAAGCAAGGGTTTTTTTTGTATAAATCTATTTATAAAATTGGATAGTAATGATATAACGTGTTTGTTTCTCTCTAAGGCGTTATAAGGTTTTTTTTTTTATAGACGTTCAGGCATTGCTTTTCTTTCTTCGTCATCCAATCCTGTTGTTTCTTTCTCTGCTTGTTTTAGAGATGCGTCCAAGATCAGGTCGGCCATCTTTAAAAAAAAAATTGTTAAGTGTAGCCATAATTGATTTTGTTGTAAATACTTGTTGAGATATAACGTCATCTTGAAGTTGAACGAGAATGTTGTTTCTCATTATTTTCTCTTGGACTGATAAGTAGTGAAGCTCATTTATCAGTGTATTGAGTGGGACGTCTAAATTATAGGAAAAATTAACTTGTGGTTTTTACTTGAGATTGTTCATCCTTACCATTAAGGATAGATTCGTCCATTAGGGTATTTGCCCGTTTGTTGTAAAGTCTTGGGTAAACAGCTGTCAGTTGCTTCTCGTTAAGCTGAGGAGTGTATTTACTGGCCTGGAATAGATTGTTTATAGTAGTTAAAATATTATTACACATCTGGGTAAGAATAAATATTGAAAAATACTGACAAGTAAAATTCTAATTCTAATTAGTTTTACAGAATGGACTATAAAAACGAATTCATCAAAGAAGTTTCAAAAGAATAATGAAGGTGTATTTGGAAATTGCTGAAGTTGTTGTAAGGTATGTGTTTGATTAGAGGTTTAGACCATTTTGTTTTATTAGTAGTTCATACAGCAGCCACAGTAAAATACATCTTAATACGCAGAGATGATGAGCTGCCTTAGTTATGCAAATTGTAAATTTTCTAACTAAATGCCATTAACTAAGAATCCCAATTTTGGAATACTATTTGCAACTTAATTTTCAATGTAAGCGCTCAATTCATGTTTAGAAATACGTGCTTCCATAAACTTACCTCTTCTGCTTTAACATCTGGTAACATCCGTACACGTTCCTCAATAACAGCCCACACAACATTCCTAATCTGATTATCTAACTCGGGCCATAACCATTCCTCTTCATCTTCAAGTGGCTGAAACAATAGTTCACCAGTAATGACCAGTAATATGATAAAATAATAAACTTACTCCTTCTAAAATTTCAACTGCAGCTCCCCCATCTTCTAATGAGTTCCCCTTGAAAATGTAGACAATTATAATCATGCACAATTTAGTTCTCTAAACCTCCTTACTTCATCTTCCTCTTCATTCCTTTTAGCATGATTATTACTTGCATGCAACTCTAGAAATTGTTGCTGTAATTTTTCAACAGCCAACTCCTCGACTTTAACAACCCCTGGGCTATTACTTTTACCTACTTTGGGTGTATTATTTTTTACTATTGTGGGTAACTCGATGTCACTTTGTGACGTTTCAACTTCAATACGGTTGATGAGTTGTATGGCAGGATAGAGATTCACTTCATCAGAAACATAATATGGATAGGGATGAGGTTCACCAATGGCGGGAAGCAACGTAAGAACCTCTTCCTCATCAGAAGGAGATCTAAAAAAAAACAAAAATGCTAAAAATACTTTTGAAATTTTTAATAATAATGGGGGAATTGGTACAAAATGCTGCCACTGGATGTAATGGCGCCACTGAGCACTGGGTACAATAACTCACTGAAATTTGTTTTGTTGGTTAATAAATTTGTCCAAAAATTGGTGATGGTAGGCCATTAGCCTGACCACTTAGCCACCATGTGGCAGATTGATCAACTAGTTTTCTTAAATATTTTTGTACAGTGTTTTGCTGTAATAACTAATCGCAGCATTTAACCAACAAAAGCAAATAGGAAATCTTGAGTACTTGCTATGAATATTCAATGAACTTCACCTGCTATATGATGATGATGTGTATGTTGTGGACGAAGAGGTTGAAAGAATATAGTTAGTATAATATCTCATTGTGAATGGGCTCCCCAGTAGTACTATTAAAAGAACAATTACTATATCCCCTATGAATTGTACGCAACGCTATTCAATCAATACCCTTGTCTCGGCCAAAGGCCGTTTCCATGGAATCATCATCAAAACAATTCTCTTGGGTGTTTTTTATTGGGATTTTTATAGCAACAAATGGACTTTATATTTTCCTGTTGGTAACTTACCCATTAATTTGACCAACTTTTGGTAAATGTGGGTATTGAACCCCCTTCAAGTCAGGCGGAGTTTCTTCGCGAAGTGCTTCATGCTCTGCTGGTACTTCCAACCTGTTATCAACATATTAGTAATTGATTAGTGATAAATAAATGATCACTTACCTTGGTAAGGTTTGCTTGGATGTTTTTCTTTTGTAGGTCATTTTTTTCACTTAAGTTTCTTTTTTTGGCGAGACATTTTTTGAAGGTGTAAAAGTTTGCGGTGATTCCTATGATTTTGTGCTGTGGTGTTAAGGTAATTTTCAGTTTTCTGATTGTTTGGTTGGTGTTGCGTGTCCTCAACTGTATCCGTGATTAGTAATTAAATGGTAGGGATTGGAAGATACCATCTAGTCCGTTGCGTCAGGTGAATCGATTTGTGCTTCACTTCCTCTTTTCATGATTGTAACTTTTTTTAGGGTTGTAATTACCGTGAATTATGTGTTTTGTGGAGGCTAATTCTGGGGTATTAGGGTTGGAAAGTTCATGGATTAGTTTTGAATCGATAGGAGGGATTGTGATGAACAAAGTTACACCATATATGCAAAAACGGCTACCTCTAATCAAATCAGCAATGCGTGTAAGTGATAAAACTCCATCATCAAGTTTATAGACAGTCACTTAAAAATGACCATTCTTTTCTTAAAAAGATTAAACATTTAGTCTATACTTTGAAAAATTTCAATAATTAATATATGCAAAAATTCTACCGTATAATGGGTAAATATTATATTAAATTTATAAAGACCTGTAATTAATACGTAGTTTACAATTTAACACAGGCACTGCACGGCAATACTTTAGCGTAGTGAGCAACAACTCATAAAATCAAACGAATTTAATCAAAACATATACAGAAATATTAAGTAAATGATGACATTATTTAGTCATGGAGAGGTGTCCATTTGTTATTTTTTTTCATCACCAACTTTCGGCGGTAAACTTTATCAGGGAAGGCGTCTTTGTTCCAATTATCAACCCCAGTTATAACATAACCGTGGTTTCCTTCATCCTTATAACCCGGTGCGTTCCAAAGATTGTTGCTTTGTACCCCCTCGACCTTGATATCCGTTAAGCAATCCTCTGACCGATTCACTTTCTGTTCTAAATTTGACATCTGATTCATGACTTGCGCAATATCAGAACTCACTTTCTGAGCTAAATCCGATATCTCATTCTTTTTCGTATCATCAGGTTTTGTTTCTTGGTTGGCGCTTTGCAAATTTGAAATCTGCTTTTTCAATCCCTTAATATCAATCCCATAACCTCGAAATTCTTTCAATTGGGATTGAAGGTCGTTAACTAAATCGCTTAAAGAGCTCAAGTCGTGTCTAAGAGAGTTAATTTCATCACTCGGGTCACCTAGAAATATTGTTTTAATAATTATTTTTAACACTGTTGGAATAAGCTTACCGGCAAAAATTGCTGTAAATAGATGGATATATATTATAAAAATAGCTATACGAACAGCAAGGCGAATAATAGTCATTTTAGATGTTTGCAGGCTGGAACAAAACTTTTTTAGGTTTAAGTAGCTCTACTTATCTATATCCTTGTAGTAAACAATAACTTATAATTTTAATGAATGGCCTATAAACTTAAAAATTTTCCAGCCTGCAAACAGCATCTAAAATGACTACTATTCGCCTTGCAGTTCATATAGCTGTTTATTAGCTCTATTAAAACCGTAACAAAACCACCTAATATCCTCACATTTCACAGGCTGTAAAAGGCAGGATTGAGATCAACAATGGACGCCAAGTTAGGCCATTATTTACTTTTTGGAGATTTCATATCCGTAATTAATTCTTTTACTCGCCCATTGTTCAATTTATAACCTATTGATTATTACAAGGATGTAAATAGGGAGCAATTAACTGCGTGATAAAACCACCTAATCAATTCTAACCATTCTCAAACTTCGTGGCTTCTCGATCTAAAAGAGTAAGGTTCAAAAAAAAAAGTTTTAAGGTAATCGTGATCTAATGTAATCTCAATATTTAATTTCAGACTATGATTAAGTTTTCGTTGCTCCTCACTTTTCTGGCAAGCGTTTGCATAACTGTTATCTTAACAGCTGATTATGATTACGAACAGGACAAATACGTTCAAATGGGAATGGGAGGGTAAGAAAATTTCTATTATCAAAACTATACAATAATTTTCAATATTAAAAATTTTCGACAGATGTTACGGACTTCGCTGCTCCTCTAAGGAAAAATGCTGCCGGGATTTTTCCCTGTGTACAATGAACAAAACAGCCAATTTCAAAACATGTATTCCTGATCCCAAAGCACCACCACCTCCACCAGCACCCGAAGTTGTCTTTCCGGAGTATAAAGGGTAGGGTGTACCTGCTGGTACACCTGTAGGTATACCAAACCAAAGATTTTTAAACATAAAAATTTGTAAAAAAAAATCTAAAAACAATTTTTAAATTTAAAATAAAATTTTTGCATGCAACTTTCAGCCAATTTTTTAAAATTAACTGTAAAAAAACAATGATGTATACTAAAGTAGTCTACTTTAGTATACATCATTGCCTTAAACACGAGCGCGCATGTTACACATATTAATACACATACCCTTATTTATATTATAAGTACTTAATTCAGGGTTCGCCAAAAGCTCACAACCTCACGGTTTTGCCAGGAATTTTTTTTTTTTTACGTTATATTTGAGACCGCACGTCTGGTAATGGTATTTCGCCGTCAGATGTTGGTTATCAACTACACATTGAAATGGTTATCGAACGCCTAGCGGTTTGACACTGACTGTTTTGCTGTTAAACTTAACGTAAATTTTTATTTTTTGTCGTAAGTTTAGTTGAAATTACCGTGAGTATAAAGTTTTCTCGCGAATATTTCCTGCGAGTACAAAATTGTATTTGGCGAGCCCTGTTAATGTATTAATAATAATAATTTAATATGTTACGTAATACTAGGGACTGACTCCAATCTAGCCAATCTAGCCGACACTTTCGTCGAAAGGAAATATAAGTGGAACCCACTGGTGCATCCAAGTGTTGCCTTTTTTTTTGGAGGATGGTTGATGTATAACTGTGTTTTCTCTAGGCTTGTCATTTAGTTTCTACAAATTTTTATTTTTATTTACAGAGTTTAACGAGTATGAGATGTTTTTTTCTACAGCACGGAATTAAACGCGCGAGTGGACTTCAACTGCTGTATACCCTTCATTCAGAATCTGGTGGATTTAGAGTTAGAAGCTATTTCTGGATCAGGAGCAGATGGTAATCTTCTAGAAACAATTGGTGACAATTGTCTGCAGCTTGAAATTTTAATTTTGGGACGAGGTTGGTTTACCGACGATGAGAAACGCCGGTTGTGCCAATCGAAATCAGGGGGACCCAAAATTAAACATTTAAGCATAACGTTTTCTACTTTTTGTACTGTAACAGCTGATGATGTGTTAATGATATTATTGCACAAAGAAAATTCCTTGAGGCATTTAACTCATTTTTACGTGAGTGATAATAATGAAATAAGCAAACAGTCTATTTACAAATTTTTGGATTGGAAAAACAATTTGAAACTTTTATGGACAGGACATTTTTGCTCAAATATACAGAAAGTGATTGTGTAGAAATTCAATCGTTCATTAAAAGAAACAATTTTAATGTAATACTAGAATCATATTGATTGAAAAATAAGAAAATAATATTGTCGTGCAGTGCATATATATATTTCTTATTAGATATTAAGTTAAATAGTAAATGACATATTAATTACAGGCCTTTATAAATTTACAGATAATATTACGAAATGAGCACACGAGTATTATAATAAGTCGTCAACAGAGAGCGCTACGTTCGTTGTTGAAGAAATAATGGCGGCGAATAACGGCGACGATCTTCCGCGTGACGAGTACTACAAAAGTGTAAGTTTAGTTGATTACCATTCTTATAAAATACTTTAAATCACCATCCGGTATATTTAAACGAGTAACTTCAAAATGATTTAACACTGAGAAAGATCCAAACAAGCAAACATATTGCATTAATGTAAGATCCTAGTTGGACAATGGCAAAGTTGAACCTAGAACGATATACCTACCGGGACTAGACACGCTCGTAGCCGCGACTGTGTGACATTGCGAACGGAGAAATAGC
>JAQGAS010000394.1:0-54283 GCA_034686365.1 Pachymerium ferrugineum | reverse complement strand
CAGCCACGCTTTGATTCCGTAAAGTATAAACTCGGTCACTAGCCAGAGCTAGAGCTTGAACGAATATGTATTCGAATTTCGTGGAACAAAGTTGTAATAAAATTTAAGAAGAGTAGGGCCTTCCAGCGAGAATCAATCCGTAAGCGCGAATGAAGACGAGAAGAGAACTATTCTTTTACATACGTAGATCACTCCGCCTTGGTTCATAAATCTGCAAAATATACAATAATCGCGAATCATTGCTAATATTTCCACGAAATAAAAAAGCTATCCTATAATTTATGCGAATTCAACTTAACCAAACAACAAAGTAAAGATGTAACTTGTTGGAACTATCTTCACACGCGGACGAGTCCGGCTTCGCTATATGGTTCCAGTGCCTTTTCTAGCGAAGGTAAGGTAAACAACCAAGCCCAAGACCTGCATGTGACTGATTGTGATGTCAAACACGTCAGTAATGTCCCTCTAGTGACCGTAGACTGAACCAAGCATAGTATGTCTTTATACCCAATTTATTATAAAAAAGAAACCTGTATTAAATTTTAAATTACAAATTAAAATATATTCATTTTGATTTATTTCGAGGAACAAATTCTCATCCAGCGAGAATCAATCCGTGAGCGCGAATGAAGACGAGCTCTAAATGACTCTTGCGAGATCTCTTTCAATGACGTCATAACTAAACAACTGTTTACAATAAAATGAAAAGGTGACAAATACCTTTGATGGGGTCACCAATCACATCCCTAAAAAATGCTGATAATTCGAGCCATAAAAACTAAATGTCACAGAGGTCAAATTTTTAAGAATTCAAACACATTTTGTTCAAGTTATTTAAATATAAACCAAACTAATTTTAAATCATACTTATAATAATAACAAAATTTGCAAGTAATAAACCAGTCTGAAAAAAAAATACAGAGTCATAAACCAGTCAACAGATCCACTAATTGCCCATGAAAAGAATTAAAAATTCCACTCCATTCATAGAACTTTCAACCGGATTATTAAACATCTCTATTCGTGCAAGATTTTTGGTGTTCCCAACCTTTTTATAAAAAGGAAGAGCATTCGCCTTTCGGCAAGAGAAAGTTCTACCTCCGAACAAACCCCCAACGAGGCGGCAAGGTCAATGCCACAACCTAAGGCAAAATGAATCACATGACTTAAACGGTCCAATCACAGGTAAACAGTGCGGAAGAAAACGTTTTCAAGGCAGACGAATTTTCGTCATTTCACCAAACGTGCGTTAAACTAGTAATTTTATCCCAACGATTTCCCCCTGGTCTTGTTTACTCTAATTCATCTAACCTGATTCACCTCTTTTTTTAGTTAACCTATTACTGACTTAAGTTATTGACTAATTTAGCAGTAAAATTCCCCCAACTTTCGCCGGTTTAGAGTTCATTCAACTTTCTCTTCCGGGTCAAGGTGATCTGCTACTAAATATAAGAAAAGGGAAAATTCTCTTTTGGTCATCTCTCTGTAAGGTGAACGCTCGGAGAAAATAAGAGTTGATAGGTCACTTTTATTTTCTGGTAAGATGCCACTTTTTATTTATTTTTTTTTTCTTTTCCAAATTTTTATTAGTTTTAATTTTCTTCTTTTCAGATTTTTATCAGATGTTTCAATTATGAGTGCAATTCACTTAAAATGTCTTTTTCTAACTACTTGGATTTGGTTCTGCAGTGGAAATGCAGGTTTGTTTCAATAAATTTATTACACTTAAATCAACATAAATTTTTACATGTTAATTCGTGTAAACACAGAAACCTAAATCTTCTAATCTATCATCAGCCATTAAATTTTTTTTTTAAACATTTATTCCCACTTTTTATTTCTTAATGTCCTAGTTTGGCTAATAATTGCTCATTTCCTTTTATTTATAATCCAAACATGGCAATATCATATAATCCATGTCCTTTAAAACATATTTATAATGTTCACTTCAAAACATCAACAGATTAATTTTTCAATCAATGAATACCCCAACACTTTCTAAACATTTTTCAAGCCCACTTCTACTTCCCTGCACTGCATTGTATTACTTAAGCCTCTTACTCAACCATAATACTAATTTAATACCATAGCTTCAGGTATGATTCATTTTTAATCCAGTTTTATGGGTCTTTAAAACCCACTTTCACCTTCAAAACAACTTAACTAAACCGTACAATTTCTTTAATTATCCAACTTATTTTTTTTGTTTGGAAAAAAAAAAGTTTTATATCGTATCAACGTTATAAAATATTCCTTTTAACTAAAACTTAAAGTCAGTAAAAGTTTTATTATTTTATGACTCCCTGAACTGCACCCAAAACTCATCAATCTTCCTTAATCTTTAATTCCAGAGATTTGTGACCCCCGCACAGCTTTATTTGAGTTGGTCACTGGTCACGTTCTGACATCAACATCTGCCACTATTGATTCGCAGCCTGAGACCCTTGTATTAGATGATTGCCTTGCAGAGTGCAGGAAAAACTCCTCCTGTGCTGCAATTAATTATGAAACTGGATTGTGTGTTCTATTTTCAATAAATGCTGACCAGAGACCAAAAGCATTATCACCATCCCAGTTTCCTGTATTTACACTTTATAGTCAAAAAATATGTCCACCAGGTATCACATTTTTTTTAACCTTTAAGTGTGTTATTACTAATTGATTATGACTTCTTAGCTGATGGTCCCCATTGGTCTTTTGGTGAAAGTGAATGGGCATGGGAACGTGTGCCCGATTCTGAATTACATGGCTATGTTAAAAAGCAATTGAGAACAAAGTCAAGAACTGACTGCGCAATGTTCTGTCTGCAAGAAGATGATTTCATATGCCGTAGCGCCAACTATGACTATGCTAATAATATGTGTTCGCTGAATGACATGGACCGGTTCAGTCTTAGTCATATTGGGAGTTTGAGAATGAGAAAAGGAATGGATTACCTGGAGAATCACTACATAGCAGGTAATTCACCAATAATTACAGTCCAACTTGTCTGTACTGACTACAAAAAGGCGACAGGAAAAACAGCCACGACAGCATTTGGCCAGTATAAGTCATACTAACAGGTCGCCAGTATAAGCAAGTTGGACTATACATAAGTTGCACAATAATTGTAATGCACGTCCCTATTAGATCCAGCAAGACTTTGTGAATACCAGAAAGTGGAAGGCCGCATTATGAAGACTGTAGATGCAGTTTATAGAAACGTCACATCTTTAGATGGTTGCCGGCGTTTATGCAGCGCTTCTCCATTCCGCTGCCGGTCTTTTGATTTCGGTGCTACAGATGAGGATGTTTGTAGACTGAGCCATCATGCAAGTGCCTCCCTAACCCATATCCATGAGCCATACCTGGAAATGCCAGACACTGCCACTTATGAGTTGAGTGCATGCTACAATGGTAATCTCATATTATTTTGATCACTAATAAATTTGATTTATAAATCGCATTTCTATTGCAGTCACTGTTGAGTGCAGGTCATCTGACATGATAGCTAGGATATTGACAAATCGCTTGTTCAATGGGAAAATATATGCCAAAAGCCGGCCGCGTTCTTGTGTGACTGATGTGTCCAATGAATTGCAATTTGAGTTGAGAATGGCTTATAGTGATGTCAATTGCAATGTCCAACATGATGTAACTCTTAAATACAGATTGTACATTATGAAGTAATAATGTTTGTTTCTTATAGGGTTATGGAGCTTTCTCCAATGATATAGTATTGCAACATCATGACCTAATAGTCACTAATCAAGACTTAGGCCTTTCTGTGCATTGTCAATATGACTTACAAAATAAAAGTGTCTCAAATGGTGTTAATTTGAATATACAAGGGTAAAAACCTTTTGTGTTTGGTTTATAACTGAATCTAATTGCAAACTGTGTGGTTATAGGGAAATGAAAAATATGGCCAGTGAAGCCGGTTTGGTACCATCTCCTAATGTCTCAATGAGGATCATAAGTAGAGGAGGTGGAAATATGGGTTCTGCTCAAGTTGGTGATTCCTTAACTCTAAGATTTGAAATTGTAGATGAAAATAGTAAGTTAAAACTAATTTAAGTAAAACTTGTTATTTATGATACTAATAATTTTAAGGTCCGTATGAAATATTTGTAAGAGAACTTGTTGCATCTGATGGTCTTCCAGGATCAAGTGAAATACTTCTTATTGATAGTTTGGGGTATTTGCAAGACATATTAACTTTCAAAAATATCATTACATCAACAATAAATATTTCAGATGTCCAACTGATGCAACAATCATGGGATCTTTAACCAAAGTTAACAACAATGGTCAAATATTAGATGCAACTTTTGATGCTTTTAAGTTTCCTTCCTCAGAAGTAGTACAATTTAAAGCTCTTGTCACACCTTGTTTACCAGTCTGTGAGCCAGTAAGTTCTAACTTTGGTATTTGAAAATGTTGTTTACGAAATTTCTCAACAGGTGCAGTGCAATGTCTTAGACAGTGATGGCAGTGCCAGAAAAGAAGACTCTTTTGGCCGGAAAAAAAGAAGTGTAATTACATCCCAAACAAATGAACAGTTAATTACTTCCCCTAGTCTTTTTGTTAGTGACACTGATGTTTTTGTAAGACACTCAAATCTAGAGGCAGAATTCTGGAAAGGATTTTCAAAGCTCAATTCTAAGAAATGAATTTAAAAGATAAATAATTTTAAAAAAAGAAGAGCCAGTATACAACATAAAAAAGAATTACCTTTTATTTCGTTTAATAAGTGCCAATTACCAAAACGAAAAAAAAAGGTTGATTGGTGGTTGGTTTTATGTTTGCACTTGTAATTTGTAAATATATAAAATTTTTTGAAATTGCTCATATCAATCATGTATTTTTAATTTATAATTAAAATAAATAATTGATAAAAATGTAGTGTAATTAACTTTGTGCATTTGAAAATGTAATTGCACAATTCCAGTATCAGGTTATTTGAGGGTTTAATTAGATAGATACTAATTGGGATGAGCATCTGTTTCCTGGTTTCCCTCTTTGCTTTGCCTAACCAAGCCACAGTGGCTTCTGATTCTTTGCCAAATGTCAATACTACCAAACCACTGCTCAAATGCATGGGTTTAAGCAGAGTTGGCATTAGATTAAAGGGTAAATGTAACCCATTCTCACTTGCTTGCTGGACTTTTCAATTATAATTTTTACAGCTATTATATTAATTAATGTCTGGTGTGTGGGGTTATTCACAAATTATCTTATTTAACTATGTATTACCTCAATTATTGCTGGATAGTTTCTTCTGATCTCTTGTGCAGTGCAGTCTTAAAAGCAGATTTTTCCGTCGCAGCCAGGAATCAAAAAATAGGCATCATCCTGTGGGTAGAAAAATACAATGTAAGAATGTTTTACATTGTAATTAATTATAAAATACTTATCATAATCCAACTGATCCAACAGCCTTTGAAGAATCTTTCTACAAATTTTAAGTTATCAAAAATGTAAGGGGGTGTATTTTAAAGTCATTTTTATTTTCATTTATTTGATATACATATTTATTATTTGCACCCAATATAATAATTTTTCAAAAATAAAGCTTATGTCCCCACAAAAGTCGTGAAAAGTTTGAAAAGAGAAAAATTGTAGAATTTTTTTTTTAGTTATTACGTAATAAAATTTTTTAGTTAAGTGACCACCACAAAAATTTAAGTCATAAAGAAAGTAAGGTGAATAACAGAGAAATTATAAAGTTAGAAGTATTTAAAATAAAAATAATTTGGGTGTTATTACCTTAATTTGATAGTGCATCTTTCTTTTTAAAATTAAAACTTCAGAGAGAAATTTGAAGTCTATTAGATATTGTGCTAAAGATTGGAAAAGTTGAATTTTATAATTTCTTATTAAAATTAGATACGAGATAAGAAAATTTCGTGGTCACTAATTTTTTTCATACCAATAAAAATACGATAATTTGAAAATCCTATTTCGGGCCTAATAGAAAACTGAAAAGAAAAAATTTCAGGAAATTATTTTATACAATCTTAAAAAACTGTCTAAAATCAAGACAAATGCACATAGAAGATATCAATGAGCCAAAATATACCTCTGCCACAGCCAGAGTTTGATTCAAAAAGCACCACAACTTCATTTTTTTCTTTCACTTTTAAAAAAAATTTTGAACTCAAAAAGTTGTTTTTCCCAGAAAGTTTATGGAAATCTGAAAAACTATTTGATTGCAATTAAATAATTACACAAGATAAAAATTAAAAGTTACATTCATTAGTTACATACACAGAAAATTATTTGTGAATGAAAAATGAGAGAAAAAGCACAATTGAGGAAAAAAACTATTTACAAGAGGAATAGTTTACACTTTTGCATATAACACATGAAAAATTAGTTTAAAGCAGGTATGGAACCAATTATCACTGATTGGAGAACAAAATTTTGTGCAATAATTTACTGGAAGCACCAAATTTTGTAAATTAATTTTCAGGTATTTTAAAAATGTAACAAATAAAATCATTTGATGTAATGTCAAAAGTGGGAATGTGATTTAAAATTTCTTTTTTTTTAGAGAATCCTACCTTCTAATATTATATTTACAATTTTTTTTAGTACATTTAAGAAATAATAAGAAAAATAAAAAGGACCGAGCAAACTTTAAACTTTTCTTTTTATAATTTGGCAGTTGGAATTAATGTGCAAAAAGGATTAAATTCAGATCTTTTTGTTTTCTCCTTCTTTAACAATCTTTAGCACTGCTGCTGCTGTCACCTGTCGCGCCACCACGAGAATTTTCAGAATTGTCATTTGGCTGCTGTTTATCCGGCGGCTGGTCCATTGAGCACGATGTGCTATTCATCGCGAGAAGGCGCATTTTGCGGATGATGGCAGTAGCATTATATGCTTGCTAGAATGGAAAGTAAAATTAATAAACATCATTCTCATGTTTTCATGTGTATTTTAGATTAAGGTGGATAGATTGCAGAAAAATTTGGTCAGTTTTGGTTCATTTTCTCTACCATAAATCATTTGGTTACAAATTTTGTTTGAACTATTGAGAATAAAGTTCACAGTATTATCAAAAAGCACCAAATATTTGAGTTCAAATGATCTAAGTTTGCCTAAAAATGTTATTAAATGATCAAATAATAACCAAAATGACCAATTTTACAGGTTATTGCTTAAGCATTACAGGTTAAACTCTATTACAAAATGAATATTAACTGGCTCTAGTACTCAAATAATCGAAAATAAACACAAAAAGCTCCAAGACTATACCCCTGGTCTTATTTCTTTGTTCACCAAGCAACTGGCACCAGTTCAAAGTTCAAACTAACTGATATTATAATTAATTTAAGTAAAATAATTCAGAGCACTATATAGTATTCAAAACAATCTACTATGGGCTCATTATTATTCACACTCTACGTGTTCCAGCATTCAACTCACTATTTGCCGATAGCTCTCCGGCTTTTAAATCTAATTTTTAAGGTTAATTTCAACACACATTTACAAAATTCTTCAGTATACATTTAAAACCCTAATTTTTGGATAACACGTCCTACCAACATCTTCCAGAAACCAATACTCTGACGTTATAAAAAATAAGAAATACTAGCAAGGCTTTGTCCAGATACTTTAATCTGTGCCTCCCACTGACAATTTTATATAGCCTAGACAAGATTTACTACTTTAATTTTCTTTTTGACAAATTGTAGCACCATAAAAAAAAACCTTGTCTACAATAATTCTTAAATTTAGATTAGATATGTACCACTTATTTTTATTTCTTTCCTTATCTAGAAAATGTAATTTCCTTAAGTGATACTTAAAAACCCAGATAAATAACTAACAATTCAAAATTTAATCAGTCAGGCCATTACAAAAAAGAAAACTAATGATTGATTAGTACAGCAAGCAGCTTTCAACACATGCACACATACATCAAAACTAGACAAGAAAATCCTCCAACACAAGCAAAATAAATCTAAAGCCAAATACCAAAAAAAGCTCACACAGCACGCCAGATAAACTCTTAACTAAACACTGCAATATAAGCCAAAATAAAATAAAAAGATAAAATTAAAGCAGAAGAAATGAAACAACAACAATCAAAGTAATACATTACCCTCCATTTTGTTTTTGCAAAATTTTTTCTTAGTTGCTCACTAACGGAACTGTGGATATTCTTATCACTAGCAGTGTTTCCAGAGATCCTGTGTGTAAACAAAAAAACTTATAAATACATCTTGAAAAGACCTGCAAAATTTTATAAAATTTTCAACAAATTTTAAAAAGAAATCTTTATATACTGTATTTATCCAAGTTAATGTTATGTAAACAATTCTTTGTATTTTGCCAACAGCCAAAACAAAAGTCCATAAAACCAGAAATAGAAATAGAACAAACCCCAACAAGCAATTCTCTTCTTTAAACCATTTACCACCTAAACTATTCATCTTTAAAGTATTAATTTTTTTAAATTATAAGAATTATGTACCAAGGGTGAGCCAACGCTTGCTTGCAAGAGTAGCGTTTCTCTGCATCGACGCACATCAGATGCCGAATGAAGTCTTTGGCTGTGAAAAATTTCAAAAAAATTAAAAACTGAAAAAAATCGATGTGGAATTTAATAGATTAGAATTTAATACCTGATTCTGAAATTTCATCCCAATACGGTGAATCGAACTCAAATTCACCCTTCAGAATCTGAGCAAAGAGATTGGCATCATTCTCATCATAAAATGGAGGATAACCGCACAGTCTACAATATTTTATACCAAACGTTTCTTAAAGACTCCCAATTTACAAATCAGTTTGCGTAAACAGCCTTCTTATGATAATACTTGTTGTGTTCCATCGTAGCGTAGGAAAATTTTAGATTGTAGAAAGTGTTACATAAAGTTTAGTGCATTTTACTTAACCAACTCTGATTGGTTGTTCTTAAATCTAAAATATACCATAACTTATAATTATAATTATAAAGTTAGTCATAATCTATGATAAAAAAGTTATAATCATAATCTATAATTAAAAAGATATAACCATAATTTATAATTATAAAGTTATAATCATAATTTATAATTATAAAGTTATAATCATAATTTATAATTATAAAGTTGTAATCATAACTATAATCACAAAAGACGTTTTCACCACAAGAAAGCTGCTGTGCAATTTATGAATGGGTTATATATTTACAAAATATATGAAATAACTCCTATTGACCAAACATCAACGGCTTTTCCATAAGGTTTCTGAGCTAAAACTTCAGGGGCTGAAAAATAAATTTTATAATTCATTTTTTGAGTCAACAAAAAAGTTTATTTTAAAGTTAGATAAAGAAATTGAATTTATCTTAATTCAAATATTAAAAAATATAACATTTGAAATGAACAAACACTTAACAGATTTCTTGAGATAAGAAACTGGGGTAATGTAGAGTCAATAAAGATACGAATTTTATTTTGTAAAACTCCTGATTTCGTCTACCACTTTGAAACTTCAGCTACTGCAAAAGACTTGCATATAAAGTGTTTTTTATATTTAGGCCAAGCTTTGTCACAGAATACAAATAAAACTCTAACTATAAATATTTATTGCTATGTAATTTAACCTTTGCCATTTGCAGTGTGAGCCACAGACTCTTATCTTTAACAACCAGTTTGGTGGCTCATTCTCTGCTGACAGATCAGAGGCTGAATGTACAAAAAAAAAAATTCAATAGTTTTGTTACTTCAAAAAAAAAGTTGTTTTGGAACTCTCCTTTACAGTTCCCTTCTCCCCCAAAAAAATTCGAGATTGCCTCATTTAAAACTCTCCTGAGTCTCATCATCCACCAACCACTTCTTGCTACTACTACTACTACTACTACAACAGACCTCTTGGCTAGACGTGCTCAGCATAAGGCTATGAAAATACTTGCAATGCAACATTTTTTTGCTGGTATGAAAAATATGTCTGGTATCAAATTGTTAAAAGAATGGGTTATGTAAAGTATTAGGTATTGAAGATTTGCCAAAGTAATGAAATTCTTATTCGACAGCGGAGACTTTGCGGTCTTATTCTGAATTACCCCAAAATAGTTAGTATGCAACTTGGAGCCAAGTTAACAACCCTAAAAGCATTCTGCAGTCTTTGGAAGTTATTTTAGATGTTTTATGGATATCCCAGTTAAGTATTTCCATTTCTGGCACCTGCACCTTAGTTTTGCAGTGGTTTGGCTAATTTTGTAAGTACCTATGCTATTAGAAACCAATAAGAACCTATTCTATTGGAAACCATTTGGAATCTAAGAACCTATTCAAGTGAAAACCATCTGGAACCTAAGAATTTATCCTATTGGAGACCAATAAGAACCTAGTGGAATTTTTGCCCTCATTCCTATTGGTGCCAGTCAATTATCAATAAGATCTGATTGAATTCAATAGTTACTGTATCGAACCTATTGGACATTTAAAGTTTAAAATAATGTGAGAAATATAACTCCAATTTGTTCCCAATATGGTCAAATTGGAATCTTTTATGCCTCGTTGAATTCCTATTCTATCCATATGGGGGGACCTAATTCCATAGTAGCAGGTAGAGGGTGGAATTTGACACCTTACAGTAAGATCTTGTCTAATTTCTAAAACTTGTGCAACTTAAATTAAAGCTTAATACTTTTCTTTTAATTTATTTTACCAAAATTACGTTATAATACGTTATAACTATAAGTACAACTACTGGTACATGTCAAGTGCAATATCACATGAGTTAAAAGTTAAACAAACAACAAGAAAAAGTATAAATCCATGACAGTTTCAATAAGATTGCTTCTCTAAACTTTCAGAACAATTTTGCGTGGATAGATTCATATTTTTTTCTGCTGCAACGCGTTCTTCGTTTGAGTCTAAGTTTCCTACTACGAATCTCGCAAACACAAATATCCCGAATACTGTTAACAGAAATCCTATAAAAGTTTAAACTTTCATAAGTAATCTTTATGCACAATAATTGTCAAATTAATTCGACAGTAACCTTTCATATTATTGAAAATCACCATTCCGATAACGTATAAAACATCAAGAATCCATGTTAAAATGTGCAATAAAAAGATAGACAGAAGATTTGCAGTGGTAATTGCAATGACAAGTATAAGGAAATGAATGATTATAAGCTTAATTACTGTTGAACGACTGACAAACGGCATTTTAGGAAGCAGTTCTGCTACAGTTTTCAAAAATACGTCCATGTTGAAGCACTGACATAAGCCAATTAATACTCATATCTATGAAATGAGGAACTTTCTCATAAACTTGTAACTTATCTATTTAAATGTTGACTAAAATAACAAATCAAAATCTTTAGTTTCAATTGATACCCGAAGTAAATATACTTTAGATAATACCTATCATATGTGTTACTCGTAAGACCTTAGTTTTGCAGTGGCTTCGCTAAGGCTCCTCAATTAACTACGACCATACAGCTTTTACAGATTAATCGTGCAGTCAATTTTGTTGATATGAACGTAGTACTTTTGTCTTAAGACTAAAGTTAGGAATAAAGTAGCAAATACTTTTTGCTGCATTGCAGATTTAGTTAGCAGTAACTAGATGGAGTCCTTCCAGTCAAAGTCAAGAGCCTTATGAGCCTTACATTGAACCTTAATGTAATGAACACTTATTGGTAAAACTGAGAAAATTGCAGGGGAGAAATCTAAGACTGAAAAGGTTTTCCAGTGTAACTGGAACAGCCCAGCAGATACAAGAAATATGAACTTCCTTCAATAAGAAATCAAAACCAACCATAGTAGAAAACTAATCATTCAATTCCCTTACCCACATAACCAGGAGTTCCACAGGCAGTGGCCATGATGCCTGAATCTTCCATCTTAGAAAGTCCAAAGTCGCTGATCATAATTTTTGAGTCTTCATCAGGGCTGTAATAAAGCAAGTTCTCTGGCTGCAATAGAACCAAATTAAAAATTAAAAAACTAAACAACAGAGTAAAAACAAATAATACCTTGAGATCTCTATGCACAACGCCCTGTTCATGCATATAATCGACGGCTTCCAAAACCTGTCGAATGAGGTCACTTGCATCTTTTTCAGTATAACTGCCTTTTTCAACTATTCTATCAAAAAGTTCACCTCCTGTCACCCTACAAAAATTAAAAAAAAAAAAAGAGTAAATCAAAGCAACAAGAAAAAATTTCCTTGAAACCATCAAATTAACAAGTAAAAAATTACATCCATTAATTACAAAATTTCCTGCATCAAATTTAATTATAATCTTGATCTGACAAGGATCAAATGCCAAAGTGATGAATCTCCAACTTCCACTATTCACATTTTGTGACTTTAATAATCCCTTTATTGATCCAACACTTCTACCTTGGGAAAACTCTTAATAAATTTTGAAGCCTGCAAGCTTCCAAATGCTGTAATAACCTCACAAAAAAATCCCTTCACACCCATTATACAACTCCTGCCAATTTTTCTTTTCTCTATTTTACTTCTTCCAGAAGAATCAACTGCCATTATTCTCTGCCCTTTTCACTGTCCAAAACTGTTTAATTTATTTACATTGTCCATTTGAAAAAGACATCAAATTAACTGCTTCATTTCCCTCCACCAGTTTGATAAGATTTTTCTGTTTCATTAATTTTTCAAGCATTTCTACCAAACATAATTCCTACATCAAGAGTTTTACTATAATTTCCAATTAGAATCTCATTGTTTTTAATGGGTTATTTTATTTAAAATGTTGGGATAAACAAAAGTTAATATATTTTCTTTACTAAAATAATCAATATGTTATTAAAATTTCAGTTTCAGAATCTTATTACCTTAGAAATTGGAATTTTTTTTGTCCAATTAATTATTGATTTTCTTGTTAGGCGAGTATAAAATTGAGATTGAATTTTTTACAAAGTCAATCCTGACTATTTACTAATGAAAGACATTGAAGAGGAAAAGTTGTATTTGTTCAAGTAATGATACACAGAAAGTTTGAAAAAACATTGTTTTTTTTTAAAAAGTTATTTCATTAATAAGTCATTAAATGACGTTACTTTTTTATTTTTACAGTCATTTAGAGTTTGAAACGCCAAAAAAATTGAAATCTCTCATTAATTAAATTCCATTCTCGTGACTTGCTTCGTAGAAAGAAAGAAAAAATTCTTATTTAAAATAAAAAAAAATTGTTGACATTATTAACTGACATTCAATAAATATCTAGTAGGTTTCCAATCAATTACAGAAAATTGGTAAACTATTATGTCAATACTTCAACTTCCAGTTGCTATCACTTGCAATTACAGCAAAACCACTTTCCTGTTCTATTTGTAAGAGCAATCAAATGGAGAAAAAATGAGAAGTGCGTAAACACTATCACAACAAAACAATTGCGCATCCCCATGTGTCCACAACAATACGTAACGTTATTCCACTGTAGTGTGAACCGACATATTTACATTTAGTTCTCGCTTTTGGTAGTTCCTTGACAGTTTAGAATAACACTTTTCTACTCTTACTAGTTAGTTATATGGTAAAGACACCAAAGGTCGCATAACTCACGCTTAGAGTTTCATACGCGAACTTATCTACGGTTGCGCAGAAAGGCAGTAAGAACTAAAATTCATTTTCTGCGCATTTTGTAGTCAGTTCTGTTAAACACTTGTAAAATTACATTGGACCCCGTGTGAAAAGGACCTAATTCAACAGTGACTTAGATATTGTTATGGTGTTAACGAAAACTCGTAAATTTAATAAACGTCCTTCCCCTTAAGGTCTCCTAACCTAACTCTCAACGAATCCAGTGTCAGTCTTATTGCCAACTGTCAAACGCACTTAGTATTGTTATCAGCCAATGATTCTTAAAGGAGTCCGGAAGTAATAACTTCTCCTTCCACTCGAGAAAATCTCTGCAGATCAGAGACCAACTTGGAATGGATTACTGAGAAGTGGCCACTTCTCATTTCACATTACCAAAAGAAGATTTTCTCAATTGTTAAAACGGACAAGAAAATGTCACAGAGGTAAGACACAGTATAAAGTAGAGATTTCAATCCTATCTGCTATCTCCTTTGCCTCTGAGGTTTCTGCCAAGTTCTTTGCCTTTCAGGTTTATTTAGTTTTGGTTTGTTACTCTCAATGCACTGAACCTATTTTCCACGTGAATTTTTTTCATATTGATTTTCTACTATATTGAAGACCCTTGATACTGATTTCTATTTGAAAAAGACCCCTTTGGTAAAATCATCTGAAGAGAACAAATTATTTGAGTTAATTTTTAGCTGCTGTTTGTTAGTTAAAATGTGAACAAGTGTGAACCAGTCTTAGTTGAGCAATTTCATTAACTCCATTCAAAGTTAGATGTTTTAAACTGCATTGCTTAAATCCCTTCCCGAGATTAACCTTTTGAATCAAAAATTATTACGAATTGTGCAATACACTTTTCAAGATCTTTGTGTTCATCAAATGATGATTCCACGACAACATCTACAATACAATCTAAAATTAAACTTTAAATCACCCAAATTAACCTTTATCCAACATTAAAAATAAAATTAGTTGTTTTTATGATTTAAAATAAAATATTTGCAACTTACAATTCCATGACAAGATAAACTTTGGTTTTTTCTTCATAGGTCTCCACCAACTGAACAATATTTGGATGTTTGAGCCTTCAAGTAGAGAAAAAAGTTCAATTGGTAGTAAACACATTCCAAAAACAACTTAAAAGTAAAAATTTAAAAGTATTCCCTTTTTTCATACCCAAGATCTCAAAAGAAAAAACAAAAACAAACATGAAAAAATCATAATGTGTAGAAAGGGAGAAAAAAAAAACTTTCTGGATATTTCATTGATTAATAAGTTGTAAGTTACTCACCTGTGTAACACCTTGATTTCATTTTCTAGTGAGTCTTCTTTTCCTTTGAGAGCTTTCTTGTCAATGCACTTAATGGCACGCAGAGTTCCTCTTTGTTCTTTGCTTTCAGCTAGCACCACTTGAGAAAAGGCACCTCTGAAATATAGTCAAATAAACACATTAAAAATGTATAGTAAAATAGGTACTTCTTGTTGGGAATATGAACATTGCACAATGCAATGTTCATTCACAACTTTCTCTCTTACAGAACTACAGATTTTTTTTGTTAAGTGAAGAAAAAGTAATGTGATCAATCAACTGTGGCACAAAAAAACTCCAGGTGAAATGAAAAAGCCTTGAGATCATTTTCAAAAGGCAAAAAAATGAAAGGAAAAAATAAATTGGAAATGTAAGTCGTAGAAAAATGTTGGGAAAATAAGGGATATCATATTTTCTAGAATATTTTATTACTAGTTAGGTTATTTCATTTATTTTGACACCGAAAACTGAAGCATGATTCTGTCAAGTTCCAAGAAGCCATAAATTCCCAATTCAGATGCAGTAAACATTTCTTTGGAAGTGATTTAAAGGCCTTAGAAAAAAGATTTGGTTATTCAAATCATGATTGAGCTTGTCACTACCCACTCCGCTGAATGGTGACCCATCAACGATTCTTCGAAGAATCATGAAAATTACTCAAATTGATGTTGAAAAACATTATAATCATCCAATTCTAATCTAGAATACTTCAGTAAACACTAATTTAACAAATTCTTGCAGAGTTTTCAACATCTGATCCGCTAATTCCACTAGCCAGCAATTTAGTCCATAAGCTCCGCTTCTTCGTTGTCCAATTACCCTTACAACAGAATAATAAGCAATTTTGAAATTCAAGATACATAGTCACCAAGAAATCATAGTAAATCCAATTACTCTGATCTCGAAATTTGTTTGTGCTATACAGGTCCAAGGTTGAACCATACTTAAAAAAATTTCCACTTCAGAAGCTTTAAATATTTCTTTGGAAGTAACTTAAAGATTCCAGAAATAGATTCAAGTTGGGCACTCAAATTCATTTAGTACCACTGACCATGAAACAACCCATCTTCACTGAACACAGCATTCAGTTATCGATTTCACTTCCTAATCAAGAAAATCACCAATCACATTCCAACAAACATTCCAAATATCAAAATCTTCTGTAGAATACTTCAACAAACACTTATTGACCGTAATCCCACCAAATATTTACAATCTGACTTACCATTTCCAACATACAGCAATTGGATACACAAATCGCCGCGTCTTCTTCGCAATCACCTCCAACAAACATCCAGTTAAGCAATTCCAGACTCCCAAATAAATCATAGCAAACTATTAAAATCCAATTACTCCATTCTCTGAGAAAAATATTTGCTTAGCAATGCAAATAATAGAAAATAAAAATATTTGTATTTCCAATTTAATGATAATACTCCCAATTATCTGCCGATCAAAATACTGCAATGTCCTGAGAGTATAAAAACAATTTCAATGTAAATGTTCTAAAAAGGGAGAAAAATATACAAACATTTTTATGCAATCTTGAAACATTATCATTATTATCAATCAAATACTCAAGTACACAAAGACTCTTCTGTTTTTCCTCTGACTAGAGAATAAAACAAGATTGATGTTCTTCAAATAAATGGATTTCAATGATAATAAAAAAAACCTCCCAGTCCCCTCCAAACCAGTAAATTGATTGCTTGCAATCTTTAGAAGATGTAATAAATTGTATTTAACAGCTTTTTCGAATATCAGGGTCTTTAAAGAGTTGAGAAATAAAAAAAATGATATTCATTTATTCAACAAGATTGGTGGTTAGTGTGTGATTTATATTTCCATAACTTTCTTTGATGCTTGCACAAGTTACACATTTGGATTCAGCATGTGCAGTAAATTTGGCCTATGTCCAACTAATGACAGACATGTAGAAAACTAACAAATTAAAATTAACTGCTGGTGCTTATTTCAATTAGAAAAGTGACAGTTACTTAAATAAAACTATTAAAGTTGATTTCGGGTTCAGTTACGACAATTGGGGAAGGTTAAGTTTTAAGTGAGTCATTCAATTTTGTGATATAAAAAAAAAATCGTTCCACGTTAGTTTTTTGCCTTGTTACTTTAAAACTGTAACGCTAAAGGACTAAAGCGTTTGTAACTTGTACAGTGGTTAACAATTGATGACTCTCTACTGAATACAATAAATTTATAATTATAACACTGTTTACAGAATACATATCTTGTGCCTACAATTGAGTTATAGCTGTAAATAACATTAATTTACAGCTGTAAACTTGAAGCTGTGTTTTAACCTTTTTCTTTCAACTGCGTTTCTCTTCATTTCCCCACTCTCGTATTCATGATGCAGTAGCAGCCAACCGGAAACTTAATTGCAAAAGCTATTTTCACTTTCACATTGTGATTTCCTTCAAATTATGAGCAATTTTGCTTCACCAAATCTAGATCATTTCTGTTTTGTACTGCATTCTCACTATACAGCTTAATACAGCTTTAATATTCACTAGTTACATATTCTGTGACTGCATTTTGGTGTCTTCACATGTAATAAAACAAATTCCAAGTTATTAGCCCTACATAGATCAACCAACAAAGTCAATCTAAAAAAAAAAAAACTCCAAAAATTGAAATCCCACAATTCCTTAAATCACCTGGAAAACAACATCTCCTTAAACAAAAACCCATCAACAAATCTCTATAAACAAAAGAACAAAACTCCCAATTCAATTAAGCCATTCCATATGTAAAACAAAAGACTCTTTGTCCCCTGCTAAAGACTGTCAATTCGATACTATCTCTCCTACTCCTCACCAATTTATAAATAATTTACATCGTGCACTCCGTCATATTTATTCAATTGCAAACTTTTCTGTTCCAACCTGCCAGGCTAAATTTGATAAATGCAGCAAACCTGGAGGCCATCTACACAGCGAAGAATTCTCTCACACACTTTTAATCATAGTCTTTAATCTTAATTAAGAATGGGAAAATCTACTAAAACACAACCACCAAAATTCTGCATTACAAGGAAACAACCAAATTTGGATCAATAATGCGTTTCCATAAAAGTTTTACAACCACCATTTGGAAGTAAATTGGTCAAATTTCAATAGAAGGTTGTAGGAAGCAAATCAATAATGTGAAAATTAGATTCAGAGGTATTTACTCTAAGTAAAAAGAGGAAACTCCATTTTCTCAGTCTCTTTTTTTAAAAAAAATTAAAAGAGCTATTAATTTTGTGTAATTAGTTTACAAATCAGAACCTTCACCTTGGATTTTAATTAATACTTGTAAATAATGGCTGGTATTGATTTTGGAGGCATTCTGCAGGCATTGCAATGAAATCAAAAAAAATGCTTATGGGGAGCAGTCAAGTGTGTCAAGATTTATTACCTAAGAGTGTAAACATATGGGTGTTATGGTTTTAGCAGCATAAAAATGTAGATATGGTTTTTGTAAATGTAGATGGTAAATTTATGGGTATTGATTTCTTTGGGGTTTATAAAAAGTGAGTAGCGGAGAGTCGTAGCGAAGAGACCGCGAAGAATAATCAAAATTCTGGGAATTTTGATTTTAATTAAACATGCTTTCATTTTTCGTTTGAAATTTGTTAAAAGGAAATGTCGTTTAAGCAATCAATTTTAACAGCTAAAAAGACTTGGTCAGGTCTTCGCTATGGTACTGAGACTGCAAAGCCTTAAGGATGAATACAGGAGCCTGGGTGATGGCTTTACATCAAAATTCTATTAAGGTTAGAGCTGTTTTCCAATAAAAATTAGATGGTCCAATACAAAATCTTAGTGTGTAAAAACATTTTGTGAGAATGGTTAAGCTTATCCCATGATTTTGTAATAAAAGCTATTAAACAAGTGTCTATACTACATGTTGTTCTTTGTTCTGAAAATGAAGCATGCGTTAAGTGGTGTGGTATAACAACCACTTACTTGGTGATTGATGTAAACAACCTTTTCTTTTATTGGTTATATAAATGATAAATACGTCGTTATTAATTTCTTTTGGTATCTACAAAGAGAATTGTGGTGACGAGACCACGAATTTAATTCAAGGTGTCATTTATTTGTCTATTGGAACTTCCTAACAACATTATACACTGCAAATTTTAACAGATTCAATCACATGAATGATTAAGTTATAGAAATTGCGTTCTTCGAGACAAGAAATGAAGACTTACCAGAAGAGAATAAAATTCAAAACTTTAAAACACAACAGTTGGTTATTGAACTCGTCCCAATCAATATACTGATTCTGTGTGTGGAATCTACATATAAATAGAGCATAATCCCTTATTTCATTCAAATAAGAAACATGACCCAGCTGAACACTCCTTTACTTTGACCCGACATTTGAAAAGACGTCTAATATTCCACCGCAATCCAAATCTACAGCAACAAAATTAGCAAAGTCACTTCACAACTAACAATTACCATCAGCACTTGCAACGACAGAAACTCAAATTCCACTGACACTGAACTCTGAATCAAGTTTCACCCAACACTATTAATTATTAACCATGTGAATTACAAAACTCCAGTCTCACTTCTAACTATTAACCAACCTTTAAACACATCATAAATAACTCCCATTGGTTAACCAAAACCAAACCTTTAATTACCCAGATATAAAACCTGTGCATCACTCTTACCTCATGCAATATTAAAACCTTTTGGCAAACGTCCTTCTCCAAAGACAAGACTTAACACTGCTTAACACTCAACCACAACAGGAAAACACATTAATTATACAATAATGAATTACAGAAAACTTTTTCCCTTCCAACTAAAATCTTTCCACCAATAGAAAACTCAAATGTTTACAATTCCAACTTCAGAGAATTGAAACAGTTTTTCCAATATAAATATAAAAGCAAAACCAATTCTCTCCAGTGGTTACAAGTCACTTTCCACCACCGAAATTGACCCAGAAAAAAATTGTTTACAGTTTTTCTTTCTTCAATTCTTGCTGTTGGTCATCTATCCAAACCATTATGACCATTTTATACTTACACGCCCTTTACTAGCCAAGGCCAGCAAAAGGGCAGAGAAAGCTAAATGTGAAATCAATGAGGTAAAAGGGAAAGAGCTGTTGTAGGGTGAGAAAATTACATAGTCTGTGAGTAAGAATGTTATGAAATGGTAGGAAATCATATCATTTTTTTTAAAGGTTAGAATGCTATTTACTTGAAAAAAAGGTTAAATTTAAACTGTAAAGTTGGCTGTAAAGTTTTCTGTGGTGTTAGGAGAGAAATTAAATTTTGTGGTTCACAATTTAGTTGAGTACTCGAGGGTGAACAAGTAATCAGTGAAAAAGTGACCTCTGGCTTTATCCAATTCCATCATGGTTTACCAATCTTCATTGGATGTAGTATTAGGAAGGGTTTCTGATTCTGAGTCGGTTATGAAGTCTTTGTCGATGTCTGGTTTGTGCTGTTTGCAGTAGTATTGGGTGAGTGGTTTAGTTTCGTTTGACTTTGGCGTTGTAGTTTGACTTGTTCTCTTCTAAGAGTCGCTGGTTGCATTCAGCATTATTCTTCTTCATGACCAATGTCTCTAATGGCTGCTGGATAATGGGGAAAATTAAATTTAAAAAAAAAAAAAAATCAAGGAGGGACTGATCTCTTGGAGTACTTCCTGCTCTTCCCACCAAGTTTTGGGAATAAAATGCACATTACCAATCTAACCTTAGTGTTATCAAGATGCAAAAATGATTACTAAAGGAAAAACACATTGAATGTGCAAATATGTAATGCTACATCATTACACCTATGGCAGAATTTCTGCATCTAACATTCAAAACACTTATCTTTTTGCAAAGAAAACACACGAGTAATTAAATCCCCATGAGAAAATCCACTTCCACTTTGCAAATGATTTTGATCACCAGAAATAAGAATCAAATTACAAAACAAAATGTACATTCATGCTTATTCAAGCCTTAAATTGAATTCAAAGCATGTTTGTGCAAGTCATGCTTGATCCATCTTATCTTGCTGTCAGAAGACAAAACAAACATGTGGTTTCAAGATGGACAACAACCCCTCCTTCCCCAGCAAACACAATTGGACTAAAGTGGATAGATCAAACTGTTTTTTTTCAACTAAGTTAATCCAGTTTGTCACACCAAATTATATGCATCAATTTACCATCCATCAAACAGGTTGACAGTTGAGTGCTTTCTCGACAAGTGTCACTAGCAGCATTAAACCTTACATGCAGCATATCAATCATTCAGGTCACACTATGCCATTTCTAGCCTCTCTGCTGCCAGGAAGGAAAGGCAAAATACAAACTTGGTGTGGTCTGTTCATCTGGTCAAACAGTCTTTGCAATTTCCTATTTATTAAATTTACTGACTGGTCACTCCAGTGGGTCGATATGTTGAAAAGATGTATTTTATAAGAGGAAATATTTCTACATTTTAAGAATGTGGAATAGGGTCGAAAATTTTAACAATATAAACTAAGCGGAGCGAAAAGCCGGTGAAAGCTTCTATAACTTTGCTGGTACTTTAAGACAAAAGCTTCTTTCAGAATTATGAGTAGAAGGGGATAAAGATGGAATAATCAATTTTTACCAATATTTAAAGAACTGAAGCCTTTTCTAATAAAAATTTATGTGCTAGGCAAAAAAAAGAACCAGTAAGTCTTTATTGATTACTCACTATCTTTTCAACAGAAACTTAAATATTGAAAGATGCTCTGCTTTTAAGACAGGAAAACTAAGACTTTGATTTCCTGAGCTACTCTAATCAATTAATTAAGTGCTAATTATTTCATTAAGGCTTGAAACCTTTTTCAACAGAACACATCACAAAGCTGGTGAAGTCTGTGCTTTCTTCAGGGTTTTCAACATGAAAGCTGACACTAAAAATGATTGTAGAGCTAAAGTAAATGTCGCACGACTTTTCAATTTGCATAAAATTCATCTATAATTTCAAATTCAGTAAAAGAGTTTTGTTCTTAGATGAACATTCATTTTTAAAGGGTAAGAACCT
The DNA here is from genome assembly GCA_034686365.1 of Pachymerium ferrugineum. Lineage (NCBI taxonomy): Eukaryota > Metazoa > Arthropoda > Chilopoda > Geophilomorpha > Geophilidae > Pachymerium > Pachymerium ferrugineum. The sequence goes on along the minus strand of JAQGAS010000394.1, from coordinate 32,392 downwards.
ATTCCAATAAAAAAAAAACACTGCATTGGCAGAAAGCCGGTGAATTCTCCGGTGACACCGCTGGCTTTTCAAGCCAAATGCTGACACTGAAAGATGTTTCATATATCCAAACTAATTTCCATCTTTTTAACTTGACAGCACCCATTCAACTTGCAGAAATTAATCTACTTTCTTAGAATTTGTCAAAACTACTTGAGCTTCCTTTCTATTATTACTACTGCAAGTCTCTTAAAAGCTCTAACTCCATTTGCTTCTCTTTTAAGTGCACATTGCATTTACTTTAATCTCCTTTTTACTAGATTCATCTGTTTTTATTACATGTTTATTCTTTGTGGTTTGAAATAAATGGGTAAAACGTTTGTGTTTGATGTGTTCATTCAAGGCATTTATGTTTCTTATCCCCTTGAACCAACTTCTTCTCAACCTCAAGAAGTAAAAACAAAGAATAATTTACAGCCCCAGTCACCCATTTGGTACCAATATTTCTCTCCTTTTAGTCTAGATCCAGTATAATTTACTATTATTAATTTCCCTTGGTTAGGAATTATTGCCACAGTGCACTTAGTTCTTTCACAGATATTTCATTATTTTTTATGGCAACCTTTATGACTGAGTGTTTATACCCATCCCCTTTTAATTTTACTTAATGAAAAAAAGGCAACTGGAGCTGGAAACAAAAATTAAGCAATTAAAGGTGGCTCTGCTTTTCTTCTTTTAATGTTTCATGCTGGTTTTGAAAACTTTTTAAGACCTCTTTGGGGAATTATGATCTTTACTGTTTCCAGTATGCACTTTTGGGTTTCAATGAGCTTTAAAGCTATTTTGGTAATATTGAAGTAGTCAATTTTTTCAGTTTCACCTTCAGGACCATTAGTTACTCCCAAAGCTATCTATCTATAAAAGACTTTTCAATTTATTCAAATGACATCTCTTTTACCCATCTAAACCCACTATCACATTCATTTCCTTCAACAAAATGTGATCATTAGATCCAAAATTTTCAGCAGTTAACACGACTAACTATCTCTGCTACATCAATGTCAAGTGAACATAATCCTAATTATAAGGGTACACCAAAAACTCCATTACCAGAAGATTCCCAGCTAAATAAATTACTTGACGATACCAGTGCACATTTTACAACGTTAATGTAAATAGATTATCTTCCCTTTCATTTTCTTTCATTACCCCTACGACGTATTGCCCCGCACACCAATTTTAACAGAATCCTCATTAAAATTCATGAACTCCACCTTAGTGGAAATGAGACAGCCATTTAATACCTTGAGGAAACAAGGGTCTTGTTTAAAAAAAAATTTTATAGTTTTAATATAAAACTCGTTTATTTTTTTATCTGTATGTTAGAACTTGCAAATGGCCCAGTGCCCTACTACACATACAAGGTTGGCACATTGCAAGTGGTTCCCCCTACAGCTCAATTTACGATTTGTGAATTTAAATATAATTACAATAAATCCAATCAAGTTGTAATTGGAAAACCAGTCTCGCCTAAAAACTGCAATCACAGCAAAGGGCCAATGAAAACTGTTGAGATGACCTAAATAATAATTACAAGGTTCTCTCTGAAAGTAACATTATGTCTAAGTCCAAGTCTATAGTTAACCAACCATACGTCACTTCCTGTTAACTCAACTGTCATTTATAGTCTCTACTTCTTTCAAACCTACTAACCAATCAGATATTGCTTTTGGACACTTCCTGCCAATTCCCGACTTCAATTTTTTTTAAAGGAAATAACTCATTTTGGTCACGTATTTGGGAAGTAACTTTGACAGGAAAGTCATTTAAAAAATTAAACAAACTGGAATGCCACTTAGATTTCATTCGATAAGGTGTAGACCGATGATTAAAGAGGCAATCAAACTTTTAACTTTGATTTTATAAAATTGTTACAAAAATTGATTTACCCCTTTAATCCACATTTCACTTCCACTGTATACTTGCATAGGTCAAGTTACAAAACAATACAAAGGAAATGCACTACAGTCAATTTCTCTTCGCTTCTTTATTGCCCAGCATCAACTTGAATACCAAGCCATATACCTTAGACGAATCTTTACAAGAAAAACTCCCCTCGCAATTTTTTTTTAAATCCTTTTTGATTTATAAGAAAGGTTTCACTAACTCTACGGTCTTCTACTCCCATTTCTATTTCAATTCACTTGACCATTTCACCGCCAGTTGTCGCTGTTCAGGTTAATAACACAGTATAACTGGCAATTTCCTCTTATAAATTATACCAAAGAGTAATCAGAGGGAATAAAAAATGAATACAAATGATCGAATATTAATAAAAGGTTTGTCAAAGTCTAGTTTTACTACACAATTTAATAAATGATTAATTTCAAACAAATTGGGATTAATTAGCCCGGATGAAACATTTATCACAAATTAACTTGCTTTTCTGAACAACTAAATTAAACGGTTTCGAAAACCAGTTTCGATATCGATTTGCTTTTTTTTTCTTATCCAAGATGAAAATTTATGTCTTTTTTAGTTGTTGATTTGCCAGTTAAAAATCGTTATGGAGAAAAACACTACTGGCGAATTTTAACGGCTGCTATTAATTGTGTCTGATGGAATGAATTGTGAGATTAAAAAATGCACGTGGCAATGTCACGTGATGTAGGGAATTCTTTATTTAATTCAACTGTTCAGCTCTTTAGCCAACATCGTATTATCACTTCAACGCCATTTTCCTTCCCACAATGCATCATTCTTCTACGCCACTACCGCTTCATTATGACAATAAATGTCAACTCAGCTTTATAGCATCCATTTATACACTTCACATTACAAAAGCGACGTAGAGCTATGACTGATTAACCCTTAGCTTATTTCTCTTCCCATAATGCAGCATTCTTTTTGCGTCATTTTACTTTACCTATGTCAAGCCACATTTTTTTCAGTTCTAACCACTATGATTAAAATGACGTCATTTCTTATAATGAATAGGATTGGCTCAATAGAATGTGATGGAAGAATAAAAAAATGTTGGGGGTGGGGAATGTAATTTAAAGTAGGGTTAAAATAGGGTTGTGAAATGTGAGTAATTTAGAACAGCGAGCAAAATAAAAAAAAACTGGATGGAGCAATTGATCTAGGCTGAGAAATTGAGTTCAGGTAATATTTATTTGACATTTTTAAAGGGGAACGAGAATCCTAAAACCGATATGAATAAATAAGATGTCTTGTAAAAGATGAAGGAAATGTTTTTTTCTTCTTCTTTTCTTTTAGATTTTGTTAACAAAATTATTTTGAACATTATTTCATTTGATTTGAAGATTTGGGTCAAAATTTTGTCAAGATTTCATTATTTTTTGTTATTTTTACTGTGTTTAGTCATTGTCTTTACTAATAGGATTCAGATTCTGAAAATTCGTTCGGATTTTTCAGATTTAAAATGTTTAAGATTTCAAAGATTTTGTTAAAAATTCACCAGTAGAGTGATTCATTCTGAACTTTCATTTAAGATTCACGTAGATTTACTACGATAAAAGAAGATTTATCTACCAATTTAAAAATTTTGAGCCATTTCTTGATAAGCTACCACGAGAAACCTAAGATTTCAACTCAATGTTTAAATCTCAAATCTTCAGTTGTAACAAAATCTCAAAAAATTCGAACAAAAAAAATTCTAACATTAAAGAAATCCCTCCGGAAACTTGCAACCGTCAAAAAATATATCAAAAGCCATCAAAACATTTGACATTTACCCTCACGAAATATGAATATGCAAATCCAATAGACACCAAACATGAATCCAAAAATCCACACCCGGAAAATGCAACTTAAAAAAAAAAAAAATCCTCATAAGCAAACGCCCTCATTAACCCTTAAAAAGAGAAGGAAAAAAAAGGAAAAATTAGCCACACCGGTAATTAGATACCGTAAAACATGGAAATTCAATACGTCACGCAACATTAATCCAATTGACACCCGGTGTAACTATTACGTCATTAAAAATCCTCCAAAAAAGTACCCATTACCACACAAACCGTAATAATTAGCACGCATTTCAATACTCAAGGTCACGTGCCCTTTTATCCGTTCAATTCAGAGTGGAGGCCGAAATAAAAAAAAAATGAAAATGACTTACGTTCCGAGTACTTCCTTTAACGTGTACTTATCGTCTACACTGGGCGCTTTGTCACTATCTTTCTTCTTTTTCGAGTCTCTTCCGAATAAAGGCATAGTCCTACCGCATTCAGATCCACCTATGCAGTCCGGTGGATGAATAAAACCCGACTAAATTGCTTGGCCACACTCTTTACGATGCTGGCTGATCGCCATCTCAGCTTGCAGCGGGAGTCGTGAGACGGAGTGACGTCATTAGATAAAGTGTTGGCTTTTAACACTAGAGGGCGAACCCGTCTGGTATGGCGTGTTTTTATGGCGCTGTTTCGAATAAATAGGTGTGACCGTTGCAAATGACATTTCTCGCCATAACTTAGAATGGTGTGAAATAATATTTAGGATTATAATGAGGTCAGAAATATATTTTTTGCGTATTGTAAAATAACGCGTTTTTAATAAATGCATTTGTTTACGTACAGATTTTTTCTAACCTTTTTTTTTTACAAACTTTTGAGGTGTTCTGGTGCGGATTGTTCATCGTACCAAGGTGTTGACCCATCACCTTTGAATTTACGTCTTTTATCAACGATTTCTCTAGGAACTTTTTTCAGGTCATAAGCAAGGCCGAATTTAGCCCATATATCAATCCACATAGTTGTCATATTTATTTTCCAGCCCCATTCAGAAGCTGAGTAATCCCATGGAAATGTGTGATGGTAATTGTGTTGGCCTTCTCCTAGGGTCATCATCATCACAAATTGGTTTTCAGCAGGATTGATCTCTCTGCAGACAACAATAATCACTCACAAGAAATAGAAAGTTATATATCAGAAATCAAACCAAAATTATTTTCAATTACAATTTCTGATAATGAATTACAAGAGATAATAATAAAATTTGGCCTCTTGTAAAATAAACCTCATTTTCAACAATTTTGCTTCTAATTGTACACACCCTGAATTCAATTTTGATGAAATGTACACAAGACAAAGAAATGAGATGTAAAATTGCAGTAAAGAATGAACCAAATAACCCAACAACCAACAGTTCTAATTAGTTAGCAGACACAACCCATAAGTCTGCTAAAAGACAATTTCTTTAAATATACTATTACCTATCATATGGCCGGTCTCCCCACAAATGAGCTGCACTATTCACCAACCATGTCGCATGAAGGATGAAACAGTAGCGGAAAATTGAGGCCACAAAGAATGATACTTCCAGGGATTCATTCCATAATATATATGGTACAAACATAGGAAGTGCAAAACATGTCAGCAACACCATTGGTAAATAAAATCTAAATAAAAATATTTAACAGTTCATGTAAATTAAAAATTCAGTGCATAAAAACTACCTCTTCTGAAACCGTACAACAGGATCTGCTAACAGATCACTCATATCAACAGATTTTCCTTTTTTAAGAACGTCTGGATGTTTCCTTGTAATAAGCCAACCCATATGACTAAAGAAGAAACCGTTTTCTGCGTTATGTGGATCTGCATCAGTTTCAGAGAATTTGTGGTGGACACGGTGGTCTCTGCACCATTCATACAGGTGATTCTATAATCCAATATATTTTAAGTGACTTTCTTCATTCAAAACATTCGTATTATCTCACCTGGAAGGCCATAGTGTTTGCAATCATCAAATATGCCCGCAATGCAATATGTGCCTTATACGCACGGTGCGCCCATAGTCTGTGAGCACCAGCTGTTATACCCATTCCACTCACAATTGCAAGAACATACACTGCAAAAATGAAATTTTTTTTTATGTAATGCCATATTCATATTGAGTTTTAAAAGCTGTTTCTGCTAGCATCTTCAACTTCCACCTGGTGAATTATTGATTTCATTAATTTAAAATTGAAAAACCAATTGGCAATAAAAGGGGTTGTAGGTCATAGAGATGTACGAATCGAGAATATATGAGAAATTATTTTTCAAGTTTTTTAAACTATTTTTTTTTTGGTAAAGGAAAAATGAGATAAATGATGTGATCTGACAAATGAGAATCTTGCCTCAATGATTACAGCAATTACATTGAGTGAAGGGTCTATACTTCCTGCAACAGTAAACTTAATATCAAATTGCAATTTATCAAAAACGTAAAAAAGTGGTAGCTGGAGTAACTAAAAGATCTGTGGATAGTGGCAATCAATGCGTACTTAAAAAGTATTGGAATGATTTCAAAGTTATTTGAATACTATTTTGTGACACCATTAAAGACAACATCTTAAATTCTGGTAAAGCAGCCATTAAGATGTTGAGTTAATACATTAAAATATTGAATTTCTATTATACGTTTTGGTTATAACACTACAAATGCTACAGAAAGAGTCTTAAACTTTACTTACTCCATATAATAGTCAATGCCTTTGCCTGGAATGTCAATAAATAAGCCCCATATGCACTTCCAGCATGTAAATAAACAAATAGCAAAACGTTCCTCCAAACTATCTCATTTTTTCTAACATTCTCAATGCTATTCTCAGCGGTAGTGGAAACAACGCTTGCAACCATCTTCAGAGTAACTGCACAATAGTGTTGCAGTCAATAGATAGCAGTGCACGTACAATGAGATGAGTCGTAACATATCAGTCTTTTTCAATTTCCTGACAAGTGAATCAATTTTCACAGGTGGCCAATTCGCATTAAACTGCAATAATTGTAAGTTATATTTTACTAGTCATGTAATTGATGGATTATAGCTTTTTTACCCATATTCCAGAAATAGGATTATTACTAATGCAGCTGTTACTGATCGAATAGTTAACTAAAGCAGAACAACAAAATTTACTGGTGACTTATTGAGATCATAAGCACAAGATCTAGCAATCAAAGACATTTTGTATTATGTAAAAAAATTATAATTAAAATTTTAAAATTTATAACTTGCTGTTTTTAGTATTTCCTCTTCAACAAATTGGCCTTAATTACAACTTTATGGAAACCTACAAAATATATTTCTTATCCTTTCCATTTCTATTGTGATCAACATCAATTGTGTTTGACACATTCCTCTTAACCAGAAACCATTAAATGAGGCAAAAAAATGATGTAATTGTCTTTTTCCAATAAGATGACAAGACATGTTTGCAGGTCTCAATACAAGATACATCATCTCTCCTGACTCATCAAACTAAAAAAAGAAAAAAATGTTTGAGGTAAGAAAATGTTCATTTACTTATACATAGAAAACCAAAACTTATTCAAATTTATTTTACCAGGCTTTGGTTTTCCTATCCATTCTTTCACAAGTCTCTGCAGGTGGAAGTAATTATTACCCACCACCAAAGTCTTCTGGGTATTACCCTAATAATTATCAACAATACCCAAATGAGCAATATTCAAATTACCAGCAGTACCCAAACAATCAAGGTTACCCAAGTCAACAGTACCAAAATCAGGGCTACCCTAGTCAATACCAAAACCAAGGGTACACAAGTCAGCCATATCAAAACCAAGGGTACACAAGTCAGCCATATCAAAACCAGGGGTACAAGCCTTATTCAAGTCAGTCTAATTACCAACCGCAACAATATTCACCTCAATCAAGTTACCCTCAAAGCCCATATCCTCAATCAACATATGGAAGACCATATGGTTACAGTAATCCAAACCCATATATGGGTCAATATTCCAATCAATATAATAGTGGAGGATATTAATATCTGGAAAATTATTGATGAGATGGAAAGTTATTTTTTTGTATAGTTATCATTTTTAATATGCAAGAGATGTAGAATAAACATGTAATCTTAGATTAATAAATTTTTTGTGGGTCACTGACTTAGTTTGTGTAATTTCCTTATGTCTTTTACATGTAAACAATTTTTTCCCCTTTCCTTTTTTATGTTAGTGAAATTAAATACTTTATGACTCTTTGTTTTGCCTCCATTCTAAAAACAAAAAATTACCAGTTCATTGAAAAAACAAAAGTGAAGTTTAAAACTATTGTCTATTAAGTTTCAAAACAATTTTTTTAATGTCAATTGTGTAAGCAATGAAAAGTGTTTTATTGCTATCTCTAACATATATTAACCTTGTTCCTGCCTGGAAGAATTTTATTATTTTGTTTGGTTGGATCTTGGCCTTAAAAGTTAATTCACTGAACTCTGGTTCAGTGTGTTTGCAGTAATGAAATATTTTAAAGGAAGTATTTAATGATTAATTTTTTTGATTTATAGACAGGAAAACTGGAAAGTGAAAACTGTTTAGGGTTAAAATTTTAAAACTGTCAGCTGCAATTCATTTTATTTTTAATTCAAAACCTACAAAACTTGCCATTTCAAGAAACTGAATAAACATGATTGAGAATCCCTTTAAATAACCTTTAAGGTCCTCATAGAAAATTCATAGGATTTCTATGATCATCCTGATAAAAATCAATTTTCATCCTGACCCTAATTCCCCCTTCACCTTTTCAATCAAACATCATTAAAGACAAATCTCAATGAACTCTATTGACAAATCAAACGACAGAATAGTTAAGAAAAGCAAAATTGGGCGTTGGTTTATTTGTTAATCGGTTCACTGACTTTGTGTCCCATTAACAAAAAAAAGTGAACTTCCTGTACTTATAAAACATCACACGGTGAAGTTACAGTTTTACAGTGTTGATCTCAGTGAAAGGAAGGAATTCTTTTTCCGGTTGTTATATATTGAATGCGCATGTGTATTAATGTAATGGCCGCCGGATATTTGAAGGCGGCAAATAAGAAAATTGTGGCCCGGTGACCTACTAATCACTACTTGTATAAAAGCTTCTCTAAGATGATGCCGGGTTTTGCAAAGATGAAGGCTTTCGTACTGGTAAGAAAGTTAAAATTCAATTGTTAAAAAAAGTTAAAAGTTCTTACTGTCTTTTAACAAAAAATTTAATTGTTAAAAAAGTTAGTTTTAACTGTCTTTTAACAATTAAGTTTCCCTTTAAGTTTGACTGTGCATTATTCAGTCCATTTACCACACAGTTGACTTTAATTCCAAAAAAAGGATCCAAAATTTTATTCAATATTTTCCTGAGAAACATAATAAGAAAGTAGGCTACCCGGCTGTCAACTTAAATTGGAAGCAGTTAATTCATCATTCACACTAAAGTTAATTGCATCATCCAGGGTTTATTGACTCTCAATTGTTTGGGTTTCAGTTTATCATCTTGCAATTGAACTGATTAGACTGCTTCCTACACAAACTGACCAAGTTATGTACACAGTGGTGTAGGAATCGGTTAACAGGAAAGAGAGAATGGGTTGAAAAAACAGCCTGTAGCCATATCTGGTAAAAATGAGAAAAAGGTTTTGCAATGTAGGAAAGTTTGTTAAGGAAAATTTTTCTTAGCAATGATGTAGGAAGTTTCTGAAATTACCCAGAAATTGCAGCATTGAATCATGGGAGATTGTTATTACCGTACCATAACATCTACGTTTTCCTTCCCTCAAATTGCACTCTATTATCAAAATCCTTATTTGGACTGACATTTTTTAAGTTAAAAAAAAAAGAGGGTTAATTATGCTTTCAAGAAGTGGGTTTTTGCCCCCTTAGTAAAGTAGGGAATTAGATTATACCCACTTATGAACTCATAACTAAAAAGCCACTGACCCTTTCTCCATAAGCATTACCCTACATCACACAAATGTCAACATAGTTGGGAAATTGCACAAAACCAGCTTTTCACAGCCAAAAAGAAAAAAAAATGGAATTCCTTACTTAAAAACTTGCGAAGAGGATACAAAGTAAAAAAAAAAACAAATTCTACTCTTTTTCTCAAGTGTTTTGGTTGTATCTTCTATTTTTCTTTATTGAACTTGGGTTTTTACTTTGATTTGGCGACATTAAGCTCTATTCTGTTTCTTCTTTTTATCCAGTTGCTAGTTCTTACAAGTGTCGAATGTATAGTTTTAAGCAAGATGTACCATGGAGGAAACCGCGTAGTAAGAAAATACCCTTATCCGCCACCTCTTCCACCTCCACCAACATCTCTTCACTTGATTCCACACATGATACCAATACCAGTGCATCATGGGAGTTTTGCAAATTATCGGATGATGCCTTATGTAATTCACCCAACGATTAAAATCCACTTGAAAAAAGGTCGTCCGAGACACAACATGCAGTCAAATAACCCAGGAATGTATAGAACACATCCAAATGCAAGACCCATAAATCAATATGAGATGAATATGCTTCGATATTATGATAATGATGATGACTGAAATTCATCCATTTGTTTTTTTTTTTATAATAACCCATTCATCATCACGATTTGACTGACATGTGCCACAACATTTGACCTAGAGAAACTATTTTTCTATGCATAAAGAATTAATAGTGATATTACAATGAGATGGCGAGAATTTTTTTGGAAGGTGAATGACCCAGGGATTTACTCAAACTAGGTTTTATCTACACGCTAGTGTGAGTGTGAAAGTGATGAAAAACATTTGCCCTGTAATTATTTTGTAATATAAACTTTTGGATTTATAATTTTGTATATTTGTATTTTTTCTCTCCAATGTATGCAATTAAAAAAATAATTGAAAAAAAATATTCGTACTTGAGTGGTGTCTTTTAATGAGTAGAAACCAGTCCTAGTAGGGGTGATGGTTGTTGACTCTGGTTGTGCGGTTTTCTTGGCTCGTTATCAGCTTGAGTTTGCTCTCCTTGGTGATTCCATTTTTTGAGAAATTCTGAAAATTTTATAATTAATTAGTTGAAATTTACATGTCATTGTGGGAGTAAATAATTTCTTACTTTTGAGAGAAGCAAATTGTTATATATTTGTTATTAATTTCTGTGCATTAAGCATGGTAACTATTTCAAATTTAACAAGAGTACCAATTCGTATATGGTGTATCACACCAGTCCCGTTAATATTGGCCATCAGTAAACCCGATAGTACCAATAGTAAATTATATTTTCACAGTAAGTAAAAATGAGACTTTTAAACGCAATTCAAAGATGGTGTAACTACTACGTGAAAATATGTGTTACGTTACGTTAGGCCAGCAAAGGTGGCAACGCATACCGTTACCGTACCAGTTGTATTACCTCGTTAAATTATCAGTCATAACACCATTTTCCCGGAATCTCGTAGTTATAACCGAATACGCGAGATGATAAAGCGAGAGCATCTCAACCTCCATTTTGAAATTGTATTTAAAGTTCATACTTGGAATAAAAAATGTAAAACGTATAAATTTTTACTCGCTAAAAAGATTAAAATTTTACTGTTTCGCTTACGTATGAAAACCATACTAACTGCAACTTCCAACTTCATTTGCATATTCCTACAATAAATTCTAAACGTAAGTTTATGAGATTGAGCAATAGTAAATGACTACAAAAAACTTGCAACATCATTGTTTTTCACAGTTTTCCATTTACCAGGAAAAAAAAATCATAAAACTTACCACATATGACAACATTTACTACACTTCACATCCATCAACACAAAACCCAGAAAAAACTTTCCTCAACACTTCCTACTACCCTAATTCCACCAAAACACTACTCTACATTTAAATAAACCTACACTTACCTCAAAAGCCACTTAAATCTGTCAAGGAAGACACATCTACTTTGACCTTACCCTACTATTAACAAATTAATGGCCCTAACACTACAATCAACTCTCAATTTATTTTTCTAGAAACCACTGTCAATGCAAACCCACAATTTCTCCTTTACAAAATCAGCAATTTCTCACTAGAATCCAAGACTGCAAATTTACATAACAAAATTCTCTTCAAATGTTTTACACACTCAAAAATTGTTAACTGAATTGTTAACACTCATTCACCTATACAAAAGAAATCTAAATATGGATTGTTTTGAATCCTGAAAACACTATTTAAACATTTATAAATAGCACAAAGATTTGTTGACAAAATGTTAACTCAACAATTATCACAGGTAGAAAATAAAATTTAAAAAAAAAGTTCAATAACATTTAGTTATATACTAATAAATGATGTGAGCTGGTGTTACTGAGCCTTTGGTACCGTGCAACACTTGATCCAGATTGTTATCTAACTTCTTATAACTCACATTGGTTGACCTCCTCCTTCTTTCGTGTCTTCCTTCAATTATTAGGGCAATGATCTGTTAAGAATGTATTGAAAACTTGTAGTTTGAACAATTTCCAATGAGAAATGTGTCACGTACCTTTTGTTTATTATGAAAAGCCAAATATAAAAGGACACAGAGGACAACAGCAGTGAGGAAATAGACAAAGAAGTGTGAATCGGTGTATTGGGGAAAGTCTGCTCCTGGCAGAACGTTTCCTTGGGAGTCACTGGGTGAATCTTGGGGTTTCTTATGCTGTTGCTGCCCATTAAAATCTGGAAAAAAAAAGGAATGTAAATGGATAAAGATGAATAAGGATTAAACAATATCAACAAGTTTTTAATTACCCCCCCTCTAACACTACAAATTTGATACTTACCATTATTGCTGTAAATATCATTGTTAGTTTCGCTTTCTTCAGTTTGTCTTGGTTCTTCATCGGAATCCTCGCCTGGTTGCAAGTCCTCATTTGCATCGAACTTAGTATTAGATTCTTTCTCTCCAATTTTCTTACCAGTGACGTAATCTTTTACAGTTTCCTCATCAGTTCCTTCAGTAGTTGTACTGGTACTACCAACTGTAGTTGCCGTCTTGGTAGTTGGCTCCACAATGGTTTTGGAATTGGGTGAAGTTGCAGTTGTCACTACAGTTGTAGTTTCAGTAGTAGCTGTAGCAGTTGTAGTAGTTTCAGCCACTTTAGCAGTAGAACTAGTAGTAGTAGTATCAGCAATAATATCTTTGGTTGTAGGGTATGAAAGCGTAGTTTTGCCGAAAAGGATATTGCCAACTGCTGGAAATTTAATACCTTCCTTGAAATCTGATGGATTCTTACTGGATTTAGATGGTTTATCGTTTTCTGTCGCATTTGGTTTATTGTTGTTTATAGTGGTTGTTGCTGGAGTCTTCTGAGTATTCTCACTCTCTTTTGCTGTATCTTCATTTTGAGCAGATAAGAGTGAGGTTACCAGTTTCGTTTGACTTTGGGTGGTCTCCTCCGTTATTATTTCAATCTTTTTAGGACTCTGCTCTTTGGTTTCTGTAGTGGTTTGCTGCTGTGGATTATCTTTTCCATTATTTTTAGCCACACTTACATCTCTTTTTTCTGCAAAAATGAAACAACGATGTAAAAAAAATTCATTTCGTACTCCTTACACAATAAAACAAACCTTCCAATTTCTTCACCCCAACCAAAATATTCGCACAAATCCAGAATTTAAAAGCAGTATCATTGCAAAAGTCATCGCAACCAATTTTGGTTTTCAGTTTTGGCGGGATTAACTTATTAGCATCTGGAACTTTAGTGAACCACTCACACATGTGTTCGTCGTAAATTTTAGGCAACTCATCAAATTTCTTCAAATTGCTATTGCATATTAACTCGGTTACGTTATTTAAACTTGCGCAATTATTCTTTAAGTTAGTGGACTCAGCTGTGATACAATCAGGAAAATTTGAAGCATACGACTCCAAATGTAGTGGAAACCCGCACGTGCTATCAATTGGATTCGTTAAACTCTTTTGAATGACAACGCAAATTAGAATAAATCCTAGGAATAGTTTACAAGACGCCATAATCTTCCCCACATGGAATGTTCTATCTACAGATCAATCTTATTAAGGGTGTCGATCTGTGACTAACGCGGTATGACCGAAACATCCGGTTCGATTAATAGATAACAGCATTACCGAACCGATCGGTCTCAAAAATGGAGGGTTAAAAAACTGAATGAAGAGATTTCTGTTGTTTGTTTCTCTAATTTTAGCTTTTTTTGTTGCTTATTATTTCCTTAGAGTAGAACCGGACAGTTTAAAAATGTCAAAGATCAATTTCAGAACTATCAACTTGGGGGAATTGCAATTTCCCTACGAAAAAGTTGAAAGTGTGACGCCTAGTGTCAAAGTTACTGAGCACAGAATTCAGATAAAGGTTATAATAAAGGATATAATAAAACATTTAAATTGATTTTTCTAAAAATTTAAATTTCAGAATTATGATGTTTTTTACCGAAAAGCTTCCTGCCATGAATCCAAACGTATAAATATTTTACTCCTTCATGGAATGAGATTTAAATCAGAAACATGGCTGAATTTGAAAACAATTCATTACCTGGCAGCACTGGGATTTGATGTCACGGCTATTGATTTACCTGGTTATAAAACAATTTACATCAGTCCAATAAAATTCATTCTGGAACATATATCTACATGGTATTGGATTGGAGTACCCAACTGCTGTGTACACCAATCCTCTATTTTGTAGATTCCAGTTTCTATTTTATTTGTATATTATGGTTTATTACACGCAGGTTATGGTGAAAGTTCACCAGAGCAAGTTCCGGAATCAGACCGTGGAGATTTCTTACACCTTCTAATCACCTCACTAAATCTTGCTCCATGCGTTATCGTGAGCCCATCACTGAGTGGGTCCTTTACCATTCCTCTTATCGAATCTCATCCAGGAGATTTTCTTGCCTTTGTGCCCATTGCTCCAATTCGGACAAATGCACTGACGCCTGATAAATATAAAGCAATATCTGTAAAATATCTTAATTGTAGTGTAAATATCGTTATTAAAACGGTTTATTCCATTAGATACCAACTCTGATTCTCCGTGGTGAGAAAGATGAAGAGTTGGGTCGTGAGAGTGTGAGCAATTTGCAGCAGATTCCAACGAGTCAAATTTTCGTCATTCCGAAAGCTGGACATGCGGCATATTTGGATGATCCTCGCATTTTCCATCAAGTGTTATACAATTTCTTAAACAAATTCAAAGAATGATTAGCATAAAAATATGCAAATTGTTTTATTTGGTTTAATTACATTAAAATTACCAAGGAATGTAACAGATTGTAATATATATATTGAAACATTAAAACGTTATTATAAAATACCAATTTGTAACCCTTTATTTGCATATTAGTTCAGGCAATTAGAACCTTCATTAAAATATTTAAAAATTTGTAAAATATATTATAAAAGTGTCTCGTTAACTTCCTTAAAAAAATCAATATCTTATTTATAAGTCTAAAAATTTTTGGTAAATTTGATTCGCAATTTTGTAAGACCCTCTAAAAATATTATGAGTTCATTAGAAAAATCTCAAAAACCCAAAATTGAGCAAGACAAACTTTGACTAGTTCGCAATTGTCATTTAAATGAAGGCAATGAGATGACTCTAATAACCAAGTTTGTCGAGGGTGTGCACTAAATCTTTACGGTTGCACAACAGAAACACCTCTTTCAATTTGATCGTTGTAACTTCATCTCCATTCCTTTCTTTCCATAATTTGAGTACTTCGAACGCCTTGTCTTTATACGACCATTTGAAGTGGTCATCAATTTCTTCAATATCATATACATTTAATTTAACCTTCCTGGCGAAATCCTTCCAACAACGACCTAAAAGGCCAGCTACACTATCGAATGCTTCATCAACTAAACAAAATTAAATAAAATTTTAAGACTGACCATTACCATTTCTTAAAATTTTATATTAAACAATTTATACCGTCTGTTATCTTCGACTGGGTAGCAGATTCATCATCAATTTTCTTTGATGACGCTTGTTTAGATGGAGTTTTGGATTCATTCTTTTCTTTTTCACCATTTGATGGCTCAGTTTTCACAAGAGGAACTAGATCTGGGATCTTATTTGCGTCTGATGAAAGTAATGACTTCGCCCCATCTGAAAACAAATAAATAGAACATTAATTTTTCTACAATCACAAGTAATCAAAAGGTTTACTACAAAATCACCTTTTGGCAGGTCTAGGTCGATATTTAATTGTATTTGGCAGGTATCGCATGTTAAGCTACTGCGAAACTTGTTTAACTTTTCGTATTGCTCCAAAATTGCTCGTCCGTCCGACCACTTGATTGCTTCTGCCCATAGTTTGAGTATCGTTACATCGTTTGAAGAGAAGTGGTTTCGGTGTTCAAGTTGCTGGATTAAATCTCGGAAGGTTTTGATGCGTGATTGCTGGCGTGGGGAGTCGATCGCTTTAGTTAACCGTTGAACATGAAGTTTCAGGATGTTTTCTTCGTTACCGAAGTTACGAAGTGATTGATTTAACTTTTCTTTCAGTTCAGCATACGATCCCCCGTCGTATCCCATTCTCAGTTAATTATAGTTAGTCAAGTGTGAAATATGTTTTTTGTACTCCTATATATATATATATAGGGGATTGTTTCATTAAACATCTTGGTCGAAACTGCGCATGCTTGAAGTGATGTAATTATACCTTACTTCACAAGATTCCTATCAGCTCAGCAAGCAGGAAGTCGACTACCTGCTTTCTTGCTGTAAATAAACCTAACCAGGAGTAAATAAACTACTTTACTCCTGGCAAACCTAGTTATCAGCGGTGCAATTGGTCCTTGATATAATATTTTGATTGATATGATATTTTGACAATTGCCCAGTTTCGACCTTCGTAATCAGGGATTCTGGAAAATGTGACGGATTTGTTAGGATACAATTATTATTTAAAAAAAAATAATTAATACCAAACAAATTCAAAAGGTTTTTGAAACCTCTGTAGGTGTTCGTTATTTCCGTAAAAATTGTATTGCATAAAATTTACCAATTTTTCCATGAAAACATCTTAATGTATTAGATTACAATACCCAGTGCTCTGTGGCGCCCCTACATCCAATGGCAGTATTTCGTACTAAAAGCGCACTTCCCATTATAAAATAGGTTTTTTCTAGTGATCAATATTATAATGTGAAATATTAAAAAACTGAAGCAAAATGACAGAGATAAGTTTAAAAAAATTGCCGGTCATGGATTTTAATCAGAGTTTGATTCAATATGTTTTAACTTTAGCTGATTACGCTATATGAGTTTCTATGCTACAAGGAACCAGAATTTGTATCAGAAATGTCCAATGAATCTTGAATCAGATGGCGCCAAATTTCGACACAAACTGGTTTCAACTGCATGATATAAATAATTGCAAAATACTGGGAGCAGAAAGACGTTTAACACTAAAAGTTTTGAGTCTTAAAAAAATGTGGCGACATTTATTTATTGATTGCAGATTACGTTTAGCATTCCGAAAAGGAGCCTACATAACTTTTGATACCAGCTTTTCATAATCCTTAAACTACCAAAGCGAAACCAGATTGTGTTTATCTTCTATTAGAAAATCAAGTCGAATCCTCTTGTTTATCAAATTCAACAAAAAGTAACGTCTTAATAAACTTAATGTCACAACATTTAAAAAATTCTAAAAGAATAAAATGGCGAAATATCATACGGCCCAAAAAACACCGGGTCCTCCCACTTTCATTCATAACAACTCTTATATCAAAACAGAATTCAATCACCGGAAACACAAAGCAGCTTATTGCGATTGGGTGCCATGCAATCGTTATATCTTGAAACAATTCTGCACGCGCTTCATCAGTACCAACAAACAACAACAAATTCAAATCAAACGGCTTATTGCAAATGACATAGATAAGTAAAAAATAAAAAAAATAAGAAATTTCTTGAAATTGATTCAAGATATTTCAACTTTTTTACGCTAGTTTCTTGTGCTACAGGGAACCAGAATTTGTTCCAATGAATCATGAATAAAGACACAAATTGCACTGATTGCAATAATAGATCTCATTGGTTGATTTATATCATGTGATGAAGATTTTTGTTTGAGCAAAACTAATACGATTGCAATCTTTTAGTTTAGCCCAACCCAATGTCAAAATTTCAATAAAATTATTACTATGAAAAAGTATCCCTATATTATCCATTATTTTATATAAGTTCTGATACGGCTATAAGATTGCATGACTTAAAAATCGCTTTCAATCTGGGTAGAGTAGCGTCTTTACCCTCCTTTTCTTTCCACCTTTTGTAAACATCGTACACCATATCTATCAACCGAGGTTTGGTTGGTTTTATGTCTGAAATCATAGCGTTATCCAATTTAACCTTTCTGGCAAAATCTATCCAATTCACTCCTAATTTTCTAGCTATATCTTCAAACGTTGCCTGAGCTAAACAAAATACGAAACAAAATTAATCTCTTTTACGTTGCACTAATTATAAGTCATCCTCACGCTCTAGTAATTCTTCCGCCAAGTCTCTCCGATTGCACAATATTAGCAACTCACTCAACCTTTTCTTAGTGGCGCCATTACCACTCCTTTCTATCCAAATTTTATGTACGTCAAACGCCATATCTATTAATCGACGATGAAACTTGTCGGATTTTATAGCGTCAATGTCATATGAATCTAAGCCAACAGCTCTAGCGAACTTTGTCCATCCTCTACCAAATTCATTTGCTATGAAGTCAAACGTTTGACCAGCTTAAAAAAAAAATCTGTATGTAATTGACATGTAACAAATGTATGTGGATGCCTTGCGGCCGTATATTGCCTAGGTTATACTATGACAATTTCATGTTTTAGGTAACCCTAAACATTTTTTTTTTTTTTTTTGGTAGAGTTCGGTTCACAAATACCACTTTTTATTTGGCAATAGAATTGCTAACCGAATAATTATGACGTAAAATTATCTAATTTTAACTATTAGGTCCATCCAAGATTCGTCATAGGTTATTATCAGTTCCCACAACTATAAATGGTTGTGGTCAAAGGATATTACCAGTTCCCACATCCATAAATGGTTGTGGTCAAAGGATATTATCAGTTCCCACATCCATAAATGGTTGTGGTCATAGGATATTATCAGTTCCCACAACCATAAATGGTTGTGGTCATAGAATATTATCAGTTCCTACATCCATAAATGGTTGTGGTCAAAGGATATTATCAGTTCATGGTTGTGGGCAAACTTTAGGAACTGATAATATCCTATGACCAATCTTGGGCGGACCTAATAGTTAAAATTAGATAATTTACAGTTAATTTTCCCATTTCATTTTTATTGTAGTAAGTTATTATTGTGACCATAGATAATTTTGTTCAAGTATTGTAATTAAAAGGAAAATATTCACTGTATAATTAAGGAATTATCTTTTTCGAAGGGTATGAGCGGCAACACTGCTTTTTTTATGCAAACCATTAATCCTTTCATTTGAATTTATTATGATTAAAAAGAGTATACGATGATATTATTAGTCTAAGCATAACTTAAGTCTTAATACTCACGACTGTCATCCAGTTTCGTTTTTAAATCATTCCGGCCGCATTTTAATAACAATTCCTTCAATTTGTCTATAGTTGCATCTTTACCATTCGATTCTTTCCATTTTGTGTGAACCTCATACGCCAATTCTGTATAAGGAATCCCGTCTTGTATTTCCTCTATATCATATTCGGTCAACTTAATCCTCCTAGCGAAATATTTCCAATGTTCACACAAATTTTCAGCATTAGAGTCAAATGCGTCATCAACTAAACGAAAAAAGAAGGTTGATAAAACTTGTTTAAAAATGATGCTTAATTCTAAAGTCTAGCCTTTATATGAAGGGTCATTTTCGGGGGAATATGGCGGTTCAGCTTTCTGTTTCACAGTTTCATCATTTGCTGCTTCTGTAGACAAGATTTTAGTTGCATCTGATACTAAACAGAATATAAGTTAAATAAAATTTTCAATTGAAAATTAAATTAATTTAATTAATTACCGAAGTCTTTATTCGATAGGTCATCTTCAGTGGGAAGTGGCGGCACAGCCTTTTTCACAGCTTCTCTAGGCAAGATTTTAGTTGGATCTGGAACTGGTTATGCGAAAGTTAAATAAAATCTCAAATTTATAAATACGTACACTTGGCTTCTTCTTGCACCGTGATAGGTGGGTCTAGTTTAAAGTCTAGTCTTTTACCACAACCCGCGCGATAAACGCCGGTTGGATTCGAAAGACAGACCTCGAATTCGCAAAGTTTTTTTTCACTTATTTCGTTCATTTCTACGTATTCTTCCAAGATTAGTAGTCCGTTCGTCCATTTTATTGCAACGGCCCATTCTTTGAGTATTCCTACGTTATCCCAAGAAAGGCGGTCACGATACTCAAGTTGTAATAAGAGATCATTAAATGTTTTGATTCGCGATTGTCGTCGCGCAGAGTCTATGACTGAGGTTAGTAATTGTAAATCATTTTTAAAAAGTTTCGAAGGTTCCTTTTTCTTCATCAAGGCTTCAGCCGTCAGAAATTTTACAAAAGACTCGTCCAATTTCGTTTTCAAACTATTGAATGCAATGTCTTTTTTCTCCATTTTGTCCATACTGACTAAAAAAAAAAAATAGAAGAAATATTTTTGTATTAAAGCTGATGTGAAAGCAGTACTCATTTATTAAAACAATTACCACAACTTATAATTTTTTCGGTTGGCAATTCTATTGCCAAACAAAAAGTGGTATTTGTGAACTGAACTCTACTAATCTCTATGAGGGAATTCTTGGCGATAATCCAACTTTAGTTCACCATTTTGTCGCCATTATCGGCGCTACGATTTGAGAGCTCAAAGTTTTACTTGTTTCGTACACAGTAATTAATTATTTCATATATGCATCAAGAGTTTGTTTGTTACAATCTAAACTTAATCGGGCTAAATCAGTAATGATATTTACCTTTACAACAACTTTCAACCGTCACGTCGCCTCTTCTTGACATCTCCTCGTGTGAGTAACGGAAACACGCGGCCTACTCATTTTTATAAATAAAAAACTGGTCAATAGATGGCGATAATATCCTAAAATTTTTTGATATAAGTTTATGAATTTCTCCTTTTGCGCAAGAGCATTTTGACAAAATATTGTTTTAATATTGCCTTGTAGATGTTTTCAGAACAGACACCGTAATAGTTCATTACAGCCAAACTGACCATGACCGAGATAGTCTGCATCTGCTCTTTGAAATTATTACTTATAATTTATGGCTACTTTTACAATATACAGTAAACCTCACAATTAGCACAAGATTAGAATGTACAATAATAAAATTTCATCTCACTTTAAAATTCCAATTGTGAATTTTACCTTAAAAAAAAAAAACCAGTAAGCCCCTCATTCCGATTGATAGCAGCTGGCATTCAATAAGGTCAAATTGGAAAAACTAGGAAATGTATGAAACCTAATGGGCATATAAAGTGTAAAGTAATCTGAAAAATGTAATCCAAATTGGACCTTATCTTGATGCCTTATGGGAACCAATTGCAAGTTTAGAAAATTCTAAAGGAGTAAAATGGTGACATATCATACGGCCCAAAAAACACCGCTAATGGTGTTCTCCCACTTTCATTCATAACAACTCTTATATCAAAACAGAATTCAATCACCGGAAACACAAACGGCTTATTGCCATTAGGCACAACCAAAGTGCCACGCAGTCCGTTCATCATATCTTGAAACAACTCTGCACTCGCTTCATCAGTCCCAACACAAACATTCAAACAATTCTCAAACAAATTCAAATCAAACGGAATTCTCCACATAATCTGCAACTTCTGATCACCAAAAGTACCAACAATATCATAAGTGATCACACCCGACGATCCAACAAGAGCATTAGTCAACTTGTACACACTTATCAACCCAGTATGTTGATAAGTAATGTCTTCGGGCATGTTGGCAATATTTCCATGATGAATGTACCTTTTAGGATTCCGTAAAGGACACTTTGTGGCATTAGCAATACTAATTGCACAACACCTGTTAGAGTTGATGGTCTGCAAGAGACCAGTGGCCAAACTGACTGATTGGTCCGTACCTTCAAAGACAATACCAGATGTGAGTTTGGTTGGCGAAGCCATTGCTGGAGATGTTGCTCTTACAGAGGATTCTTTTCAAGTGAGTGTTTAATACTTAGGGGAACTATAAATCCACTTAAAAGAGTGTTGAGGTTTTGTTTATCTAAGTTGAGGGTGTTTATTTTGAAACTATTTCTGGAGTTGTTTTTGGTTGAGGTCTGTGGGATTTCAAATGATGGATTTATTGTTTTTGAGCAGAGGTGAAGATAATTGTAGTTTGTTGTTTTGAAGGTGATCAGGGGCAAAGGAGTGCGTCTTTCATGAGTTAAGAAAGTGAAAAGAAAGTAAACAATAGACGGGTATAAAAAAAACTTGATTTCTTAACAAAGACAGAAAATGTCTGTTATTGAGACAACACACTACAAAACCGGAAATACTCGTTTTGTAATAAAAAGTGTCTGGAAACGTTTGTTAGAAATCTTAAAATTACAGTCATTTGGTGTGGAATTCTCAAGGGAAAGAAGAGCAAACAGTAAAAAAGTAATTACATGATTCTAATAATGTCTTACTTCACCGAACTCAGAGTAAAAGTGTAATTTTCTCATTATAAAACTTTACTCTTATTAAAATTTGTTTAATACAAAACAAGAATCTTTTTTTTTTTTACAATGGTATTTGAGTTGCATTGCCATTCAATTCAATCTCACTATTTACCATATCATATCCCAAGCCTGAGATCACATCGTAGCAGGAACTTTGAATATGTAAAACCTGTGGGAAAGGAAGTTTACTCTTCCACGCATAAGCAACAGCCTTTGAATTTCTTTTTGTTGAATAGGGGCCACCATCAGTTTCATTTTGTTTCAATTTCGTGTGACTTTTTACAAACTTTAAAACATTTCCATGTAAATTCAACTGTAAAAATTTAAATAACTCTCCCACTTTTGTTTCAGGATCTAAAGAGATGTCCTCATATCTAAGTAAAATAAGTCTGTTTTGGTAGAGTCTTTGAATCTCTGCTGCAGCTGCTAGATCTCGCCGCATGGCGGAGCAAACTAGATCCGGTTCAATGCATGATCTAGTCTCCTTACACCACTCGAGGGTGGAACGGGAACTGAAGATACCTCGAGGGTCTCTCACTAAATAAATAATTTTCAACTCAGGAAACTCATCGAGGAGGTTGATAAGTGGCTGAAGTGAAAGTCTGGTCACTTTCATGAGTTGAAATGGGTATTCGTTGCACATTTTTGACAGAAAGTTACCGTCAAAACACATTTTCGTTTTGATTCTACAACTGGACCATAACCTGGTATTGTGTTGGAAGAGAAATTGGTTATTGGGCTGTTTGACCCAGTTGAGGTAATCATTTTTGTGGGAAAAGTCACAGTGCAGAAGATCAGATAACATTGTAATCGCCTCTTCCTCCATTGTAGAGTTCACCATATCATTTTTACTGACTGAATGAAGCGGTTCAAAGTGGTAAAACGTTCCTGGGTATTGGTTGAGAAGGTCTCCGACAAAAGTTGACCCACTTCGCCAATATGTCAGAAGTATAACCTGCTTTTTCCCAACATTCAGCGGTGGAAGTGACTGTGAACCATTTTTTGAGATGTAACCATTTAGCGCTTGAATCCCAAATAACTCTAAGTGAACTTTTAGTCTGGCCATGTTCAAAGCGTATTTTTCAGGATTAGCAATGAAAGGCCTGACATCTTTACCCACAGGCAAAATTCCAGCTGTTTTTAACCGCGTTGCTTTCTGTTTCAACACTGTATGAATGGCTGTATATTTAGCAACTTTAGAACGTATGCCAAGTGCTGTTGACGTTTGAACCTTAGGGATGTCGACAATTGGAGCCACCATCGGTAATAAACTGACATTATTATGTTTCGATGAGTCAGTTTTAGTGTCATTTAAGATGGAATGTACAATCTGTAAAAATATAAGACAGAAAATATATTTCGTGTATTACTTTTTATCAACTACATTAACAAGAATCTATGCACTTTTCATTTAGAAGATTGCCCGGCAAAGATGGCAATGCTGTAAAGCACAGGCTGTATTAGTTTAGAATAAAACTGTTTTAAAGTTCATATTACCAATTGGATACAATGACACTCAGTAATCCATGAAAGGTAATTGCAGTGAAGACAGGCCAAAATTATTGTGACCAAAGGATTCAAGTATTAAGATACCCTATTTCTTCTAAGCATAAAAGAGTGATTAGCAGACAAAAATAGTCACCTGTTTTATAATAACAGCAAGGCCACAAATTATTGCATTGATATGAGCAAACAGTTTCATTTTCGATTTTGCCATTTCTTTGAAAAAAGCTTCATATTGAAAGAAGAGGGCAAGCAATAAATATGATAAAATGAATGCCAAAGTAAATTAAGTTCTGCAATAGTGGGAACTTTGAAAACGACGGCTGTATCTGGAACAACAGAGGTCTTCTGTGTAAGAAATTATCGGGTTCAAGATCCACAAGAAGAAGAATAAGAATAAAGAAAAAAGCTTAATGCCGCCAGCGACAACTGAGGTCATACGCGGCGAGCTAAAGCATGTTAAACTACAAAGCCAAAGCAAAACCAAACCAAGCTAGAAATCAAACCAGAAAACAAACTACAACAAACGACAAACGACTCCCAACAAAAATCTCACAATCACGACTAACCACAAGAAATGGTTCCGAAGATTTGTTTAGTGCCCCTAAATTTAAAATTAACTTAAAGTCCTCTATTCGATACATAACAACACATTTTTAATCAAAATAAAACTATTTATAGAAAGCCGTGTGCTACCTTCTAACCAGTAGTTGCATTTCTACGCAATTCAATCTCATTGTATATAATGTCATACCCAAAGCTTGAAATCACTTCAGAACAAGAACGCTGGATATAAACAACCTGTGAGAAAGAAAGTTTTCTTTTCCATGCATAAGCAACTACCTTTGAATTTCTCTTTGTGGAATAAGGATTTCTATCAGTTTCATTCTCTTTCAGCTTTGTATGATCTTTGAGATAATTTAAAACATTGCCATACACGTGTAACTGCAAGAAATTAAAAAGCTCTCTGACTTTTCTTTCAGGAGCTATAGATACATCCTCATACCTAAGAAAAAAAAGCCTATTTGGGTAGAGTTTTTGAATTTCTGCAGCAATTGATAAATCTTGCCGCATGGCAGAGCAAACTGTAGCTGGTTCAATGCAGGCTGGAAATTCCCAGCACCATTCGAGCACCATCCGGGAACTGAACATACCTCGAGGGTCTCTCACCAAATAAACAATTTTCAATGCTGGGAACACGTTAAGAAGACTGATAAGAGGCTGAAGTGAAAGTCTAGTCACCTTCATAACTTGAACTGGGTATTCATTGCACATTTTCGAGACAAAGTTGGCATCAAAACACATTTTTGTCTTGATTATACAATTTGACCACAATCTGGTATTGTGTCTGAAGAGAAATTGATTACTCTCATTCCTAACCCAATTGAGGTAATCCCTTTTGTGAGTGAAATCACAATTCAAAAGGTCATACAACATTGTAATTGCTTCATCTTCCATCGCAGTGTGTACCACATCATTATGACTGATTGAATGAAGAGGTTCAAAATGGTAGTAAGTGCCTGGGTATTGGTTAAGAATGTCTCCGACGAAGGTTGACCCGCTTCGCCAATAAGTGAAAAGGATAACTTGTCGTTTCTCAATATTCAGCCTTGGAATAGATTGCGAACCACTTTTAGTGAAGTAACCATTCAATGATTGAAGTCCAAGTAACTCAGAGCGAACTTTTTGTCTTGCCATGTTCAAAGCATATCTTTCTGGATTAGGGGGATATAGTTGGGGAAAATTTGTTGTTGGTTTTATAGTTGAAGTAAAATTCTGTTTCAACACCATTTGCATGCCTGCTGAATAATTCACAACTTTGGAGAATGGATCTGTTGACAATGTGGTAATAAACCTAGGAATGTCAACAAGCATTGGTATTAAACTGTCGTTAGTGTGGTTTGATGAGTCAATTTCAGTCTCAATTAATACAGAATGTAACATCTATAAAAATAAAAGATATAAATAATAGAATTTGTTAGCCTATTATTAGTAAGAATTGCAAAAGATAAAGATTAGCAAAGCATGATTTGATTGGGTCACAAGAGGTAGAAAGATTTGAACTGCCTCAAATTGGAATGGAAGACATTCCAATGGGGTTTATAAATTTTCTAACCAAAGCTGAAGTTTACAACATTAAAGTAGACTGAGAATGGAACATCCTGAAGGACTTGTACAATTTCCAGGAAGACATAATGTCACTCAGTTATCTAGAAAGGAAAGGTGCCTTCTACTTATTGTCTTCACTATATATTTCATCCTTTTAATCACATATAGCGTGACTTCACAGACAATTCAAAGTGTGATAAGAGGTGTTCAAGACATTACTAAGTGATTTAGTTAACTGAGATTAAGACAGTTAGCCAAACCACTGGTCCCTCTCATGTTCTTTGCTTCACCTCCACTGGTAATTGTCTTCAAAATAAAAAAATTTCACGAAATCTCCCAACCATGAGACCATTAAAAGTCATCAGTTAACTCCGTTTCAAAGAAATCAGGTACAAATTTCAAAACTTTGTATAATTACACACAAACAAATTCTAAAATTATGTGATAAATCATCGTTCATTTTACCTGGCTTTCATCAGGAAGCAGTGAAGATACACCAGGATAAATCTTAGCTATATAGATTAAACTGCACACCACAATACTCAGGGAAAGTAGTAGATATAATTTTCTCAGCCGGAACATTTTCTCTTGGGCATTTCCTGACCATTTGATTTCCTCTGATCCTTCAAGAGAAAAAAAAATGAGTGTATGAGCTTAGACAGGATGTGAAATACATCGCCTGCAGCAAATTATAGTTCAAGGTAAGGTGTAAATTCAAAAAATTTACATACTTTTAAAAGCAAAGGTTGATAACCGACAAATATAGGAAGTAATAATACACGAGTAAAACCAGGGTTTACTCTTAGAATATCTCATTTTTCATTAAAAACAGGATTGTTTTATATAGGTCGAGTATACGCGGTCAAACTCGTCTTATATGAAAAGCAAAGTTGCATCATGACTGTAATTACAGGGAAGAAGTTTTAAGAGTTTAATTTAATTCTTTATAAATAAATTAAGTTACAATAATTTCACTTTTTGGCTTTTAAAGAGTTAATATTTTCTTTTTATCTTTTTAGTTAGAGAGATATAAAAAAACTGCAGTGATTTAGATATGTCTCATAAATGAAATATCAAGTGAATCAACTATGAATTCTATTTGTTGTATTAATCAAATCAAGTTATTGAAAAAAGTACATAAAAGAAATACATACACTCACGATACTGCTGGGCAGCTGAGAAAAATTAAGTGTATCCTCTAAGGTGGATGTTGTGGAACTGGTTCCCTTAAAGCCTCAAGGCAAATTGTAAGGATAAAAAAAAAGTGATGACCTTTCTTCATGGAATGAAGGGGAAAGATTTGGACAAGTCGCATTTTACGCAAGAGTAGTCCCAAATAGAAAGAAATCAAGGTTGTTTTAAAAGGTTTATTTTATATAGAAAAAAAAAATGTCAAAAACTTTAAACAAGCTATGTACAGCAGTAATGTAATTACGAGCCCTTTAAATAATTTGTATCACATAATAAACATTATATAACTTAATGCAATAAATATTAATGAACCTTGTTTTTACCATCTCATAACATTGACCACAATCAATCAAACCTTTTTTAAATAAGTAAAATAAAAATAAAAAAAAACAAACAACCTGACATACCATAAATATGTAAAAATAATAATAATGAATCAGGATTTGTACTGCACAACTGTGTTGTGTTCAGTGGTTCAGGTGAAAAGTTTTTAAGGTTAAGGTGAATTAAAATAAGATTAACCTTTGAGCACATCCCAGCAATGCAATTAAAAGATCTCTAAATAAATAACTGAAACCTGCAGAATCTTGAATAAAAGCCAAAGATTTTCTTTTGCTTATTTAAATGTATAAGCTTCACTACTTAGCTTTTAAAGCACTAAACTATCACTATTTCTAAGATTTAAAGCCACAACTTTTAAAGAGACTAGCCACCTTTAAATTAAAAGTTTTCAGAATTTCTAATTACACCCCTCTTATCAACTTGTAGTCCTAATTCAAAAATTGTAAACATCTTAACTGGTACAAGGAGTTTGTTGCCAATTAATGTAGAATCCTCTTCCTTTCTTATTCAAAGAGTTTGTGTCTGAGAAGAAGTAAGTGACAAAAGGCATGATTCGACCTAGAAAACAAATTCAATTTTAAAATGTCCATTCAGATCTGTTTGTATTCTTTAATATACTTGAAACAACAGCCTCTGATGTTGCCCCTACTTCAGGATTGAATCTAGTGCCACAAAACTTGTTATTAGCAATTGGTTTTCCCTCTTCAAAAGCATTGGGAATCAATAGGAAATCAGAAGGGCAAACTTCAGGTGCAGCCCGTTTAACTCGAGAGGTAGCGCCTGCATCCTCTTCCGGTTCTTCATTGTCATATTCGTCTAACTCTTCCTCCTTAGGAAATTAAGTACAACAACCTTCATTGTCAATACCACATTTTGACCCATTTATAAATTATAATCAAGAGTTTTGTTTCTGTTCCCCTTAAGGGTCTTACCCTGACATTATTGTTTGCAACGGTGTGTCCTCCAAAAGGTCTGGAAGTGTTTGGAGGAATATCTTTATCAGCAACACCGACTTGAAAAGCTCCTAAAGATGTGTAGCGAATGCCACAGAAACCAGATTCTCTTCGCATGCATGTTCCATAATTCAACTCTCTCTGGTAACCGGTAGCGTAGTTTGCATCGTAATTGAAACTACGAAAGCTACCGGAAGTTCCAGTGTAATATTGGAAACAACCAGAAGGTGCTGCAATGGTCATTGAAAAGAGATAAATTTTAATATCAAAAAGTGTTTTGGCAACTTCTAGTTTACCTATTGATGGTGAGTTGCATTCAATCTGAGAGACTCTTATACGCCATTTACGCTGGTATTCAAAACCAGTAGTAACGACTTGAAGAGAGATGGTGTTGACACCAGTTGGAAAGTCAATGTAAACTGTTTGGACAAAGTGTATTATGAGTAATTTCCCAACTTGTTGTTTGCCATGAGTTAATGGCAGTAAGTGCCTGGCCCTAACCAACCCCCCTAAATATTTCGACAACATATAAATCTCAAATCAGTGATGACTTACTATGTTGGCCTCCATTGGAGCCACACAAAACTGGAACACCAGGAACACCAAGAATAGCAAACTGATCAATATCACATCGACCATTCCTGGGTGGAGCCAATTCGAACTCTTCAAAATCCAACCGAATCTGACAAATATTATTATTGTTTGTAAGTCTGTTGACAGTTACAATACACGCCTGACTGTCATTCAGTGTGTCAGGATTCTCAGGATTAGCAAATGCTGAACTATTTGCAGTGATGGCACCGGCTGTACCACAAGCATGTCTTTCTGCAATAAAAATAATTCGTTTAACCCCCATATGGACACTCTGCATAATTTTTATAATATCGAACCAAGACAACAAATTCCAGCATTGTTTGTCCCACATCCGCCGGCTTCTTGGCCACCTTTTTGACGGCATTGCTCAGACGTTATGCAAGTGCCATTTCTTTTACTTCCATTAGATGGTTGGCAAGGTTGGTTCATACCTCTGGTTTGTTGTTGTTGGTTCACTGGTTGGAATACTATTTAGTACATTAACAAATGTAAATTTCTGTTTTGGGTTCTCAAGATTAAACAATACTGTCGACATATTGCAATTTGGACGAACTGGCCATTATTAAGTTTTGCCTCAACACTACCAATATTAAAAGCATTGAAAAACTTCAATGGAGTCTTTTTATGGATTTTCAGCGGATCCACTGTAAACAAGTAGGATTACAAGAATTGCAACAGCGAATATTAATGCCCGTTTAGATATTAGGTATCGAATCTCACAAAATTGTGGACAGTATCGGTTTCGGTGTTGCGCTGGCAAAATCAGATAAAAAGCCAGAAATGGAAATCATTGAACAAAACTAATCAACTTACATTGAAAGATAGATCCTGGTCTATTAATAGGCCTTTGGGTATAGGCAATCATAATGGACAATGATATAAATAATAAAACGAGGTACAAATCATTTTTCCCCATATTGATTTCCACCTGCAACATCAAAATTAATTGCGATAAGAAATTCACAAACCCCAAACCTACTCAATGCACAAAGTTAGCTGCACTTACCACTTCAATAGTTTGAGAAAGTGTGGTAAGTGAAACGCATCCAATCTTATATAGCGCCCTCTAGGAGGTTACCCGGAAAAAAATTATAAGCCTTGAAGCAATGAATGTTCATGACCTGACCCTCAGCTGTTACCCTGTGCCGCTACACTCACCCCACTTACACCCACAATTTCCTATCTTGATTCCGTCAAAAAAAACATTAAAGATATTTTGTTTTATTACTGCGCGGTAATAAATTTTAATTTTCCCTCTTATTATTAGATAACTAAATAGATTTAGTTAGACGTTTTAATAGTTTACGCACAGGTTTCCCATAGGGTGAAGGTCAATAAATTTTAATCTTCAGACATAAGCAAAAAATTAAGAATGTTGGGAATAAAAAATTAATAACTTTCAGTGGTCAGCAGTTCAAGGTGGCGTCCAATTGTCTGGAGAACGTGAGGAGAATGAATTCTCTATGAAGTTCATGAAGATGGGATTATGACCTATGAGATTATAATTTACGACAAAACTGCCATTTTCATTATAATAACTTGACTGAGGTAATACATACATATCCAACATGTGGCTAACGCTATTTCAATACAAAACTAGTAATACTCTAGTTATATAGAGTCGCTCACATTGTTTCATCCATAAATCAATATTTGTGCACATTTTTGTTTAATGACCTCAAGTTATGTAGAATTTTTGATAAAGAAAAGTGGAAATGGGATAACTCAGATTGGGGTGAGTGTATGTAGGCCCATAGCCAAGGGTGGGGGGGAGCCTGCCCCCCTCTAAGTTTTCGAGCTGACTATTGTAGGGCCTGAGTGTGTGATAACTATGAACTTTTTTCAATTAGTCATTCCGCAATCCAAAGAATCTCGTACCCATATCATCTCTGCACTGCAATGTGCTAGAAATGTAAATCTGTGTCATGTGGGAAGAGGTAGGTATAAAGAAACTTTAGTTTATTATTTTTATATTTTAGTAAATAAAATTCGAATTATTAAGTAAAAACAATATTTAAAGTAACATCTTTTTAAATTTTCATTACAATATTTTATTAGTGAATTTAGAGTCACTTAATAAGAGTCATTAAATGTATTGATAATCAGGAAGTGACCACAAGTAACCGAATTGTTTTGTCCCGAGGTCGTAGAATGAACTTGAAAACAAGTTAACAGTTCAGCAAAGAAAAAGTGGGTAAATGAGAAGCGTGCAAGTTTGGCAGAGCATTGTGTTAGGTGGATGCAAACAAGAATCCAGTTTTTGGTTCCGTCTTTAAAGAGCAACCACTTCTAAAAAAAACTAGTCATTTATCCCTCAAATGATTAGATTATTATAGATCTTATAAAAGTTATTATAAAACTTAAGAGGGTGCGCCCAAAGTTTATTCTTCATTTTCATTTAAAGTTGCATGTAACAAAAAAATTTTGAGGCTTAAAATCTTAAGTACAGTTCCAATTTGTACAGTCACCGTTTGAACTTCACCGCAAGTGACTGAAAATTGTCTATTTCCAGCAAAGAAATTTAAATTACTGTTGCATAAAT
The DNA here is from genome assembly GCA_034686365.1 of Pachymerium ferrugineum. NCBI lineage: Eukaryota > Metazoa > Arthropoda > Chilopoda > Geophilomorpha > Geophilidae > Pachymerium > Pachymerium ferrugineum. The sequence goes on along the minus strand of JAQGAS010000394.1, from coordinate 730 downwards.
TGTGTTATTTTCGCAACATTTCCAAAATTTAATTGATAAGCGCATGGGCCTTGACAATTTCTGGCTACGAAGGTAAAATTCTTCCTACTGAGAGAAGAAGAAGAAGAAGAAGAAGAAGAAGATTGAATCTCCAGATGAAGAGAATCAACCGCTTCAGTCATCAGCTACACCAAAAAGTTGTCAGAGCAAGACCAATTGCTACAGGGGTTGACAACATGAAGAACTTAATCAGCAAAGCAGCCAAGCAAACCAAGTTTGGTAGTAACTTAACTGTAATTACGAGAGTGAAAGAAATGAAGCTTATAATGTAGCCAGCAGCTGCCAGAGCCATATGCAAAGAAACAAACTAAAACCAAAAAGAAGGATTGAAGTGTCAAAAGGTAACATCTAAGTAAAACAAAACTCACACCTTTCAAATTTTAAAGGCTAAAGTTGCAGTCTCATTTATTATATCTTTTAAATCTTTCTTTTAGTTAAAAGCACCAACAGCACAATCAAAGAAGAAGAAGAAGAAGAAGGAAGAAGAAGAAGAAGAAAAATAAGGCTTAACGCCGCCAGCGACAGCTAGGGTCATACGCGGCGAGGGAACACCAAGCTATTCAATCAAAGCAAAAACAAACCAAGCAAAAACAAACTGCAACAAAAAGCGTAAGCCAGAAACAGACAAAAACTTCAACACTAACTTCGAATCAGAAGACCTCCCCAAAATAACATCCAAAGAGCCAATGGT